>VDFB02358355.1:0-26472 GCA_007258455.2 Sequoia sempervirens | reverse complement strand
ATTAAATTAAATAAATTAAAACCTTATTTGATTTAATCTAACACCATCTCTTTTAATTAAATAAATCAAAATCCTTATTTAATTAGTCTCTTGTCATATTCCTCTCTTATTTGATTTAAATAAATCCATAAATCTAAGTCAAATAAGTCACATCATCAAATCTCCTGTTAAATTAATTAACCCTTGATTAATTTAATCTAATCTCATGTCCCATCCTCTAGATAATGCAAGTTGCACATGAAAATAGATTTAATTCATTTATTAAATCCCTATTTTCCTCACAAGGCATCTTTTGGAATATTCTCTCAATTTGAATTCAAAAATTCCAAGTCAACATGTATATCCAACAAGGCAATAACTTAATCTTATATGTCCTTTTCCTTGAGCCAAGTGGCAATTATTACATTTTCCCTTCCCTCTTCATACATGCCATTTCAACAAATTTTGAATTTCAAATATTGGCATTTTATTGGCACAATCCCCAAATCTTGCACATCATCCATCCACTCATAGATTGACAAGTGGCATCATGCCATTGGATGAATGTTAGTCCCACATTGCTCAAATTTTGACATTCATCCATCTTGGAATTCTATAAATAAAGAGCTCATATCCTCATTTGATCATCCACAAACATTACAGTTATTATGCTAAAAATATTTAGCCATTTCCATCCATCATTGAATTCTTAGTTGTGGGCTTTTGTATTCTGGCTTGGAGTTCTCATCTTTCATCAAAGTGGATCAAGATCATCTTCAACACATCAAGATTTCATCATAGGAATTGGGAAAGGGCCAATTTTCACATCAAATTGGCACCAATTCCCCCATGGGATCATGAGTTTGCATATTTAAATTAGGATTTAATCTAGTTTATCATTTCATTGTGTTCTTGGTTATTTTCATTCCTAGTTTGAGTTTGTAAATGGATTTCATGGGGAATCCTTGTTTAGACTTGCAATATCTAACTTGGAGGTATTTATTCTCTTTGTTTTCTATGTACCTAGGTTGGGGTTTGCACACTACTCAACCATCACTATGATCTACCAAACTATAGTTACAAAATCATACTTCAATGGTAATCAAATTGTATAACAAAAGTTTTATTGTTTGTGAAAGATACTATAGATTTGTTTTTGTTCTTGCTTATGTTCAAACCAATTAAATTGAATATTAATCTTTGTTGTTCATTAAAAAATTTGATTTTCATCTAACATGGCACTCCATGTGAACTCCACAAGATAGGGTGCCCCACTATGGGGCCAAAGTAATCTTTGTATTTTATTTTTGAAAAGGAATTTCTTCACGCTAGTCCTTTGTATGGTTGTAAATGAAAGGTGAGGTTATCACATTATTCTATCTCTATTTTTTGGCTTATGTATATTTGTTATCGAACTATCATAAGCATAGTTTATTTTTATTTTTTGTGATTATTATAATATTCAAAGACATCCTATCTATTCGTAGAATGTCCACTTCAATTCTCTAGGCATTTTTCTCTCTAACTTTGTACTAAAAATAATCATAGGATTCTAAATTTTAAAACTATTGTTGAAGGGTGTTTATTCCAACAATTGAATTGTGCTCAATATGAGTTCCACTTTTATTTTTAATAGTCAATGTCTACCTTCTATATCTTTGTAGATGAAAAAATCCTAGATGCAGAACCATAATGGCATAGGAGACTAAAGACAACACTACCTTCACACAAGAGAGGAGTACACTTTGCACTAGAGGAGGAAAATCAAGTTGTTAATGAGGCCACTCTATAACCACTTGAAGTAATTTTTCAAGTGAATGTAACTACTAGAGAAAAGAAGAATACAATGCAATGGAGTGGACTAAAGATGGCATGGATTCAACTCTTAAAGATGCCAAGGACAATGAGATATCAACAAGAAGTGTAGTGAAGAAATAGGGAATCCATACCACCACACTCACCATTTGGTGAGGTGGTATTATGTATCAAATTCAAAGAAATATCCTCCTACAATGTTCAACGTAGAAGAAGAGGTATTAATTATTGAATGGTGCAAATAGATGGTTGGAGTGGCCATGGGATTGATATTATCAATCTCAAGGAAGGATTTGCATAAATCTATCAAACACGACCCAAACCATTTAAGTATGGGCTACTTGGTAAGTCATGGTGGAATGGTTTTAAAAGGAATCACCTTGACCTAACTTTGAGGATAATAGAAGGCCTTGATAGAGACAAAGCACCAAACCGAGTAGGTTTGTAGTTATGTCTACATTCTACACAACATTGTCAAATATTATGATACCAATCCATATGGTCCTAAAAAAAATGGAATTGTGATAAAGTTGGCATTCAAGTAGGGAAAAATGGAGTGATGTGGGAATTGGACAAAGGAGGTAGTTGTAGTGTTTCATACATCATCCCAAATAGTACTGAGTGGATTACTATTATATACTATGTGAATGTTGATCAAATACTACTGAGTTTCTATCCATTCAAGGGTAAAATAAATTAAAAATTCTATTGTTGGCTATTAACCAGGTGCTTGCATGGATGTTTAGTCCCATGCATGGATGACTGAAGAACTATTTTAAAACTAGTTGCATCAATTTTACAGATCAGCTCTAGGTGGTGTCTCACCAATCAATCAATACTTGTCAATTTTTACTGGCCATAGAAGCCATGTTGATGTAACAAAAATCCAAGAGGCAAGGCCATTAGGGATTGAATTGCTAACATTGCTAGCTCATACTTCACACAAACTACATCCACTAGATGTGAATGTTTTTTTTGCATTTAAATCATATTTCAAATGTGAAAGAGGAACATGGCTAGCCAAGTTACCCAACATGAAAATTAAGAGGGAATAATTTGTAGTACTTGGTAGCAAGGAACTTAAAAATGAATTGAATACTACAAAAACCACAACGAGATTCAAGAGGAAAGGTATATGACCACTTAATAATAATGCACTTATGGAGGACAAGCATTCTAGTGACACATTTTAGTTTACTATACATAATGATACTTCTATAGTGCATAACATCTAAGTATTTCAAAAGTAGAGGTGGAAAACAACTTGCTTGCAATAGGGGAACTGCATCCTAGAACACCTAAACTAGTGATACACGAATGAAATTATGTACATCAAAGTAATTCTTTGGAGGCTAAAGTTTGTGTTTAAATGAAAGAGACTCAACATGATCATTAAGAAGAGGGTCTTAGTCTTCCATCTCAACCAAGCCAATCATCATGGTTATTGGAGGGTGCTATTAATTTTGGAATTTACTTACATCAACAACAATAAGAAGATACACTTTCCTTCCCATCTCCCCCACCTAGATTAAATGGGTATGAAATGATACATTATTATGATGATCGGGGAGGTTGGAATGATAAAGCTAATGTTATAGAGTTGGGAGGAATTCAAGATAATGGGATAGTTATCCATGAAACTCAGAATACCATTGATGTAAAATTGAATCAATCATTAGGTTCCCAAACCAACTTATATGTCATCAAAATTCTCAAACTACCTATTGACATTGTCAAGGAGAGACCAAGGAATGCAAAGGGAAATGAAATTTTTTTGAGTCAACAATCTCAATTCGTAAAGTTAAATAGAGACCTTTACTGACAAGAAAGAGAACAACAAAAAATATTAGAAAGGTAAGAAACAAAACATAGAATGATGAAAGAGAGGATCTTAATGGGTCAATAAAGAAGGGAAAAATAATTTGAGTTGGCAAGGAGAGATTTAAATAGATGAAGGCATTTAAGGAATCAATTAAACCATTTCACTAAACAATGTGCATTATTTAGGGATACGATGAACATCTATATCTCTTACCATTCCGATGTAATGGATTCTATAGGTCTAACCACATACCATGTAACTAGTAATCCAAATCCAAATTTTACCTCATCTCATGTAACTAGCACTCCAATTATAGGTCTAAAACCATCTCATGTAAGTAGCTCTCTAATTCCACCAACAATGAAGGATATCATGGGTTTCATAACTTTTTCAAGCAACTAGGCAACACCCATCTCTATCACATCAAGTTCATTATCTTTTCCCCCATGGTTTGAGTGAAAATGGTTGTCAATTGTTTTGACAAACAATCATTATACACAAACAAGTGTACTATTGTAGCCTTGGGAGACATGTTTTTTTGCATATTGTATGTCCTTTGAAACTATATCTACCGTCATTTTTGTATTTCAGATTTTTCTAACATTTTCTAATCAATTATGTTAATCTATGAAATCAATTTCATTTTATATATATGTCTCCCATTTGTCAATGAAATATTTTTTATAATTTGATAATTATGCAATGAAACTATGAGTCCTAGAAGTTCTCAACATAAAAATGATTTGTGTACAATCAATTTGTATGTTGATTGAAACTATATGTAGAAGAGAGGGCCTAATAGTGGGGCACCCTATCTTGCAAGGTTCATGTGGAGCTCCATGTGAGATGAAGATTATTTTTTCCTACATGCAATATGTGTAGTGAGGTGGCCATCTTAAAAAAAACTTTTTCAGGGGTGTTTGAGCCAACTACCATGTGGAGGACAATGAGAATAGGAGACCCCAAAATTTCTTACCAAATTCAATTTTTACCATAGATGGACCATGTAGATCCCTAGTGGTAGAGACCAACATACCTCATACATCTACACCATGCCTTGAGATTAGATAATGGAGATATAGTTATATCCAAAATGGTAACATTTATCCTGCATCACCTCGTACTCCACTACCACCTCGCTACATTTGCTTCACAATCCATAGTATCTCAATTTTAGGGTTGGTACTAGGTCTTGAAATGATGAGCCTTCAATACTATGTATTGTATCATTAATCTTCCATTTCTATTTCACTATCAACTCTCTTCATAAAATATTGTTTTGTTTGACACCATAAGTAGTCTATTATCATTCCCCCCATGGTTTGAGTGAAAAGGGTTGTGTATTCTTTTGAATATAGTCATTGTACACAATTTTTTTGATATTATGGTGTAGGGAGGCACACAATTTAGATTTATGTTTTCCATTTGGCCAATGCTCAACATAATTTTTTTTGTATAAAATGAACATAAAACTAGAAATTGATTTGGTTGAATACTTGTTTGGTTTGAAGTCTTAAATTTGTGTTCTCTTGTTTGGTTTGTAATTGAAATTGAATCAAGTGGATTAATTCATGTGAGATGAATAGATAAATTTTATGGATGTTAATAAATTAGAATTTGGTAATAAGTTTTATAGTTGATTTATTTCTAGTCTCTTGTATTGATCACTTAATTGGTGAGATCAACACCTTTTAGTTTGGTGCTTGCATGTATTCGTGGAGGAAGAGATTAATAGTTAGACAAATATCAATTGATAAAATTAAGTTGATAAGGAGATATGGGACACATCTATTTGTTTGTGAGGACACTAGACAATACATTTCCTTTATAAAAGACTATCTTAGAAAAACATTGTTTATTATGGGTGGTCACTTCATGTGTAGGTGAAACAAATAATATGTCTATGTTTTAAGATGTCATATGTATAGGGGATAATTAAAGTGTATCTTTTCTATGTGTGGGCTGAATATTACAATATGGAGTCCAAATGTTTTGAATAGGGAATGTGCCAATCACTTTAAGGTTGTAATGGAATATATCTTCTTACCAAGTTCCTTAATAAAAATTGGAAATAGTAGTGGGACATAATCATGATTGTAGAGACCTTGGGTAGTGATTCAAATCAAGTCATTTATTGGAAGAGTTGGATTCAACAAGACAACATTGGAAATAAAATTTACCATAATCGAAAGAAGTTGGTTTGTAGAAAGAAACATTTCTTGTTGATCTAGTGATAGGTAAGGAGATATGACATGCCTTGAAAGGCGATATTTAAAAATTATATTTACCTTTACATGTGGATTAGTATATTCTTGTATTGCAATATATAACTTTGATGATTTATCAATTTTATTATATTTCTTGCATTTGGAGGTGAGGTTATTAAACCTCACTAAGGTAATGAACCAACATTTTTTAATAAATTATAAATTTTTAAAATTAATTTTAAAGGAGAAACATATATATCATCTTCTATGGCCAAACCTATATAATCTCTAGACCCTACATATCCATTTTTTGAAAGGAGAAAGATACATATATTCTATGGTTGAACCCATGTAATCTCTAAACCCTACATATCCATTGGTTGAAAGGAGAAATATACATATAATCTTCTATGGCCGAACCTATCTAAAATCTAAACACTACATATTCATAGGTTCAAGAGATAAAGAGACATATTATCTTCAATGGATGAATGTATGTAATCTCTAAATGCTATATATCAATAAGTTTGGAGAAAGATATATATCATCTTCTATGGTTGGACCTATCTAATCTTTAAACCCTACATATCCATAGGTTAAATAGAGAAAGATGCATATCATCTTGTATGGATGAACCTATGTAATTTCTAAACCCTACTTATCCATAGGTTCAAGGGAAAAATATACATATAATATTTTATGGTCAAACTTATGTAATCTCTTAGCACTACATATCTATAGGTTTATATATATATATATATATCTGTGTAATTTATAAACCCTATATATCCATAGGTTCAAAGGAGAAAGATACATATCATCTTTTATGGTTGAGCCTATCTAATCTCCAAACCCTACATATACATAGGTTCAAAGGAGAAATATATATATCATTTTGTATGGTTGATCCTATTTAAAATATGAACATTACATATCCATGGATTCAAGGGAGAAACATATATATAATATTCTATAGTCAAACCTATCTAATCTCTAAACCATAAATATCCACAGGTTCAAAGGAGAAAGACATAATTTTTTATGGTTTATCCTATTTAAAATCTAAACACTACATATTCATAGGTTAAAGGGAGATATATATATATATATATATATATATATATATATATATAGTCAAACCTATCTATTCCCTAAACTCTACATATCCATAGGTTTAAAGGAGAAATATATATATCATCTCCTATGGTGAAACCTATATAAAATCTAAACATTACATATCCATAGGTTCAAGGGGAAAGATACATATCATATTCTATAGTTGAACCTATCTAATCTCTAAACCCTACACATCCATAGGTTCAAAAGAGAAAGATACATATAATCTTCTACGGCTGAACCTATATAATCTCTAAACCTTCATATCCATAAGTTTAAAGGAGAAAGATACATATCATCTTCTATGGACCAACCAATTTGAACTCTAAACACTACATGTCCATAGTTTCAAGGGACAAATATGCATATCATCTTCTATGACCAAACCCATCTAAAGTCTAAACCCTACATATCCATATGTTCAAAGGAGAAAGATTCATATCCACAACTAGTGTTAATAATTTATGTCAGTTTAAGCTTTGCCCATACAATTGTAATCCTAGATAGTGGTTGATTGTAACTACATTCCAATTCCACTTACAAGTTTAAGAATCATTTTTCAGTTTCAATAACATAAATTACCGGTTGAAGGAATCAAAACTTTACAATATTTTTCACAAACAATAGAACTTTTGACTACCCATTTCCATAAAGTATGTTATTTTAAATTACCAATTGAAAGAACCCAAAATTTAAATTTATAATATGAATTGGAAAGGTCACTATAATGCTCAAATAGAACATTGTAACTTACTAAAGTAATAAATTTGTTAAAAAACATAAGAAATTTGAGGCAACAGTGCCTAAAAGTAACTTCATAATTGAAAGCGCAAATTACTAGAACTTCAACGCCAATTTTGCAATTTTAATAACTTTCATTTTTTTAGTATATAGTTTGAGAAAAAACATTATAATAATTACAAAGAACCAAAATAAATCAGGCCTACGATAGTTCGATTAAAAATATATAGAAGAAAGAAAAAGAGATGAAGCATTGAAATTGGCATTTTATGAACAAATAGGGTGCATTATAACAATCCCAAAGAACCACAATAAACCATACAAAGTAACAATATAAAAAACCCAAGAAAACAAAGAAACATTGAACTTCACATTCTATGAATAGATAGGGTGCATTTGAAGATTATACCAATCATAAAGAACCAAAATAAACCAAGAAAAGTAACAAATATGCAAAACACAAAAAACCAAAGATCAAGCATTGAACTCAACATTCTATGAACAAATAGGGTGCATATGAATATTATAACAATCACTAAGAACCGAAATAAACCAAGCAAAGTAACAAATATACAAAACCAAAAAACTAGAGACCAAGGAATGTATGACAACTTTACCTTTCATTTACAACCATCAAAATGACTGCAATAGTGAAAAGCCTTCTAAAAGAATAAATTCAAAGATACAAAAGTTAAAAAAATATTGGTTCATTGCATTAGTGAGGTTTAATAGTCTTGCCTTCATTGCATTAGTGAGGTTTAATAATCTCACCTCCAAATGTAGACCCTATGGACCTATAGTTTAAAGTTTACATAGGTTTGGCCATAGAAGATGATATGTATCTTTCTTCTTTGAACCTATGGATATGTAGGGTTTATGGTTTAGATAGGTTTGACCACAAAGAGTGATATTAAACTTTGGTTCATTTTTTGAGGTTTAATAACCTCACATCCAAATGTAGACTCATTCCCTCGAATTGGTGCCCAAAAATCCCTTGTACTCCATGGCCAAAGGAGACAGGAATGAACAAATTCCATTGTGAAACCAAAAGATCTTTTGTGAAGAAGAGGGGCAATAATGAATAGGCAATGAAAGATTAATGTTGTAATATGTAGCATTGAAGGCTTCATGGTTTCAGAACTTGGCACCATCCAAAAGACTGGAATAAACTAGGCTTATAGTAGTTTAATAACAAAAATACATAAGCCAAAGCAACAAAGATGAAGCAATATATGACGACCTCACCTTCCATTTACAACTATATAGAGGATTGAAGTGATGAAATACATGAAGCATTGAATTGGACATTCTACAAATAAATAAGGTGCCTTTGAATATTATAATAATTAAAAAAAGAAAAAGAAAAGACATGAAGCATTGTATAATGACCTCACATTTCATTTACAATCATACAAAGGATTGAAATTGATTAACAAATATACAAAACCCAAAAATAAAGATAAAGCAACATATGACAACCTCACATTTTATTTAGAGCCATACAAAGGACTAGATTTGTTTAACAATTATGCAAAATCTAAAAAATAGAGATGAAGCAATGTATGTGGACCTCACCTTTTATTTAAAGCCATATAGAGGAGTGAACTGAACCAATTCCTTTTCATATATATATATAGAAGTTAAAAAGGAAGTTGTTTTATTGCCTTAGTGAGGTTTAATAACCTCACCTTCAATCATAGACCCATTCCCCTTGTGACATGCATAACTATATATCATATCATATGTTAAAAAAGAAACACACATACTAACCTCAAAATGTATAAATCCCTCTATTTTCATTGCCAATTTTTTCTCCACCTTCCTTCTATTACAATCTCTCATTTTCTCATCCCTATTCTTTGGATGCAAGCTTCACTCTTCACCCTTGAGGGGCATCCTTCTCCCTTCCTTGATGCTTCATCTCTATTCTATTCTCCTTTTTTCCTAATCATGTAATCAAATTGAGAAATAAAATTGATTATGACCTTTTCCCTCCCAAACATATCTCCTCCCTCTTCCTTCTTTTTCTCCCATTACCTTCCTCAAAAAAATCTTCCTCTTATAAACATAACCATTGATTTTGTATCTATTTCTTCTCACAAAATTTTCTCTCACCAAAATTTTATTTTCCTCTTATTAACACAGTCATTGTACTTCTCTTTCCCCTTACCACAATTCCTCTCACGATTTTTTTTATTCTTTTTATTGGAAGAATTATTTATTACCTCGTTTGCCCCTCCAAATTTTTTGCTTCATTGGCATCATCTTATCTTCTCTTGTATAGTTGAAAACACTAAATTTAATTTCTTACACCTCACATGACATATTCTTTAGACTATATAGATAATGTAATGCACACCTCTTCCTGTACTTAATTTTGGGTACTCCTTTGTACCTCCATTCATTGCCGATATTGCTTCTCCCTCTAATTCTCCACAACACCTCAATGTTCTCATTCCATGTGTTTCTCTCACCTCTTTCGATTTGCATGCACCCAAGCTTGTTAAATTTCCTTTCAAATAAGCACTCCTACATGCATTATTCACTAGTGCACCTAGGGAGGTCATTCCACATTTTTGACATTGTCTAGTCTTGTAATTTTTGTTGCAAATTTCCTTTCTATATCTTTAGTGCAATTTTTCCTTAGTATAGTTTCTTTCTTTTCTCCTTAAAATTAGTGTTTCTTTCACACATTTGTTCTAAATTTTCTACTTGGATTTCCCCCTAAGCCACATCATTTTCATTTGTTGCTTGAGTCAATATTTTTTAGAATGACCTAGTGACAAAGTCATACTAGCTTGAGTAACTAATTTTCTTTGTGATTCTTAGAAAAAATAGCCAAGTAATTAATTTTCTTTGTGATTTGTAGCAACAAATTATTCTAGTCCAATAATTATACATCTCTCTTTTAATTGTGTCATTTTTTGGAAAAACTTCTCTTATCCTTATGTGGATACCCCTTATCCTCACCTATGTAGACCTTCCAAGCTCACTAAACTAGAGGTAAAATATAATGTAAAAAATTGTATAGCCTACAATGCTCACATTATGAGTTCCACTTACTTTAGTTATCATAATCAGAGCATGTCATAGATCACATTTAGCCAATTGCATCAACATTAGAACCAACCAAAAATTGTTAAATTATGTTAAAAATTATGATTATATCAAATATTAAGCTCTCCTAAGTATTTATCTCCATTTTTAATCTTGCTATCATAGTTATAAAAAATATTAACCCTAGGACTTTGATGTGACTGCGTTGATGTAACTATGACTATACTGGTGTCATTGCAATCATGTTCTAGCATCTCCATGATCATATTGATGTCCTCAAATAAGACACAATATAATGAACATAGAATTAATCATGACAACATGTTCCAAAGACCCTTGGACTATTCTTTAATATCATAATTTTTGCTACAATTTCTTGATGATTTTTCTATTGCAAAAATCCTAATTATTTTCTTCCATTTCAAATGCTTCTCCCATTTCTCTTTAGAAGATTAAATCAAGTCCTCTAAAAGAGTTTCAAGGTTCTAGGATTTTTTTCAATAGTTAATTTATCTTTAAATTTCTATGTACTATGTTTTCAAGAATAGTTGTTAAATTGGATCTACCAATTTTCTTCTCTAATGATTTCTCCCATGCTTTAAGCAATGTTCAGTCACCATATTCACAACATTCTCAGCTCTTCATTCCTCCAAGATAGTATGGATATTTAATCTCTTATTTACTTTTTTTCTTTACTAGAGATAAAAAACATTCTATATTTTTCATATTTGCAAGAGATCCCCTCTTTCAAAAGAATCCATTTAGGAGTTTCACTTGGTAAATTTTTTTCTTAATTTTATTTTAAAATTTTGTTATTCATATGCTAACAATTTTATAATTTTATTATCAAAATAAGTTATTAAAGAAGCATTCTATTTCTTTTCATTCATAATTAATTTCCAACATAAAAGCTTATTCTCTTCTTTCTTTGGTTGATATTAGTGGAATTGAAACTCCTCTCTTGGGCTCATCCACTTGCTTTCTTTCTCTCTTTTCTCCATTACTTAGAATTTCCATCCCCTTGAGTCAAAATTGGCTTAGGAAAGATTTTCATCATGAAGACTTCTCTTAAAAAATATATCAAAAAAGTCTTTGTGTAGTCCTCTCTTGATTTAAGGTATTTTTCATTTGTCTTTTTATCTAATATATTACACTTAACATAAAATATTACTCACATTTGACATTATATTTGGATCATCCACAACTCGTGACTCTCTAGGAATTTAGCATAATCACACATACATTATTTGGACTAAATGTAATCACATTCCTAATTGTGTACACTATGTTATTGATTGTTGTTGAGTTAAAAGGTTAAATTGAGAATTGACGACTTTGACAAGCTCCTATCTAGTCTTAAACCATTTTTTCAACTCTCGAGATTTATACTTCAGCATAAATCTCTTCTTTGGAACCCAAGTAAATCATTACCCATTTTCTCTTTCCTTTATATTTATGTTATTCATTTATAAAAAGATCTGTATTCTTATTTCATTTGTCTTTTTTTAGATTTTTAAAAAGTTGTTGTTTGTTGTTATTTGTAGTGTCTTCTTAATTTTCTATGTGCAAGATTCCTATGGGTGTGCCAATATCTTGACAACAATATTTGACATTTGTTCCCCCTAATGGCATCCCAAGCTCATTCTACAAGTTCTTATTTTAAGCCACCTATTTCAATCAACCTATCCAATGACTTCTACTCTCACTTAATTTATTTTGATATTTTTGTCTCATATTACCTTCTTATATTTAATTGCCACTAAATTCAACTAATTAGCTTAAATCAAGTTTCTATTTCTATTTCTATTTCTTAGGTTGCAAATGCAAGACCTCATCCCCAACATAAACACTCAACAATACCACCCCAATCGGGTTTCAATTTTGATGACAAGAACACCATATTTAAACCATCACACTATTATATAAATAAAAATGATACATGACAAATGAAAAGAAAAGCTTGCAGTAGTAACCGTAAGGCAAATTTTATTTATACAAGTGCAAGGCAATAGGGGAGAGGGGCCTATAGTGGAGCGGGGTCCAATAGTGGGGATAGAAGTAGTCCTCAGTGGGGTCCAATAGTGAAGCATCTTAATATCCAATTGCAAAACACTTTTTATCCATAAAATACACAAACTGTCAAATAATGTGATGTCACATCAGCACACCAATAAAACATGACTTAGTGCACCACTATCGGTTTCACTTTTTTTGGGCCTTTTCTAGATACCTAAACAAAAAACATGTTTATGTGGCATCATATTGATGATGTGACCTTAAAACGAAAAATAGAAGCACGTAAGTTGTCAAATAAATTATTGTACAAAATTGAGAGTGATTTGAAATTTTCACCTAGAATTTTGAGAAAGGCAAAGTTAGGGTGCTCCACTATGGGCCCCTCTCCCCTATTATTACAATATACCCAATTTGGTTAAAATCAAGGAGAGGTTTAGACCATCGAGATAAGAGAGAATCTACAGCAGCTGGTTGGTATGGCCTAGCTAATGCCTTCATGGTTTCACGTATTTCTGACAGCATTATTACAGTATACCTATGGTATGGCTTGGCAAATCCTTCAACGTATTTCTAGCTGCCTGTGTGCTCGATGCACAGTGATTTTCTTAATTTTTTCGTAACTTTACAAATGTTTTTCCAACATCTGTAATATATATATGTTTAAAAAAAAAAATGTCCACAGATATATTGGGTCATTTGGAGGCCTAGCACATTCACTTGGCCTGAAGACAGCCCTGCTTGGGGGCTAGTTCATGAATCTGCACAAAAGAGTGAAACAATCCTTGACATGTTCTCTCCCTCCCTAGTTGTTAATTGACATGTAGATCATCTTAAGATAAGAATGGGCCCATGAAGTATATTTCATTTTATGAGAGTGTGTGAAAGGTACAACAGACAATATGCTCACAAAAACCGGTAGCAATATCCCTTTTTGAGACTTTTGCTCCACATTTATAAGTCCTATCTAAAATTTATAGTATCACTGGGGAATATGATATCAGGGTTTCTAATATGAGAATTCAAAGTAGCCATTTCATTCTCTTGTTTCCCACTGCTAAGAAAACGAGTGGAAATACTCCACAGAGACTCCCTGGGTTTGGCATTTACCTTTGATGCTGACATTTGCTTTAGCAAAGGGTGCTTTTGACTCTTGCCCATCCCATTTGCAATCAGCCAACGAGAACCCGATTGTTTCTGTTTTGGACTGCTCCAGCAATTTGCCCTGGAATTTTCCTGCAATTTAAGACCCGTAACATGAACATTTGTGACTTTAAAATGAGACTCTTCTTTCCTCTCTTTGGTTTCTCCATAGACTTCACAATTCCATTTGTCTGATACACTTCCTGTTGTGGGGCTTGGAGGTAGCTCAACACGCTCTGCTTTTACTAAAGCCATCATTGGAGCTCCAACTGGTTCATAGTTCCTAAGAGGATCGTGTAATTGGACTCTCAGAGCTATTGTTAAGGTTTTTCCTATAGTGGCCCATCTTTGCAGGGCAAGTTTCTGCCTTTCCAATTCACTTTTATTGCATTTGGGATGCCTTCTGCCAGTTAACTTCAAATTTACATCACAGTGATCACGAAGACTCTTGGGTGTTCTCTCATTCGCCTCTTCGTCAGCCATTGCTGTATCTAATTGCATCCACTCATCTAAGGTTATAGCCATTGCCATTAAGCCCTCATCCTTATAGTCACAACCTTTGACATCTGATAATCCCAAGCCTGCAGTACCCTCCAACCCAAGCCTGTCACTTTTTTCGTTTCTCCTTGCTACAGAAGGAATTCTTTCTGATGGCCATAATGCATTCACGTTGGATGGTGCATCTTGCTCTGCCATTTCTGACTGTATTTTGAGTCCCTCAACAGCTAGAGTTTCTATCTTTTCCATGGCTGAAGGAACTAATTCCTCAAGGAAAACAAGTTCATTGTAAGTATCCCCACTGGCAGACATCTTGAGCTCCGGAATATCCCCAGTGGCAGAGATCTCGAGTTCTTGAGTGTCCCTATTGGCAGATATCTTGTGCTTCTGAGTCCCAGATTGCACCTGGCTCATTCCTTGCGAAATAGCCATCCCTTTATCAAAAGAGAGTAGATGAAGTCTATGATCTGATTCATTGTTTGGCTCTGAATCTATGAATTTCCTGCAAATTCAAATGATTAACATGAGTGACAGTCTATATAAGAAATTCTGCTCCAAAGAAAACAGTGATATCAAGAGTTTCACCTTGTTTTGGATTTATTAAGGCTAGGACCTGATTCTAATGCTAATTGCTGAATAGTTTTTCCAGTGATGTCTTCAAGAGGCATCATTTCTTCAGCTTGCGCAGTAAGAATTTCAGGTCCAAGAGAAGCCAACCTGGACAGAATATCAATGACACTTGACTCTGTTTCTGCAGACACTACAAGAGGCCTCGATACCTGCATGAGCAAGCTTTCTTTGTATTTACTCACAGGACTCATTGACCCCAGAAAACCTCCATCCCGCATTCTGACAACTGATCCAACTTCTTCTGCAAGAGCAGGTCTCTCGACATGCTCTGGGGGAGGAAAATTGACAGGACTGCCAAATCCACCTCGAGTGTTTACAGGAGAATTCTGAAAAACTTTTTCATCCATACCCCACTTTTCCAATAGTGCATCTACCTCTGCTTTCTCTAGCATAGTGGCTCGCATTTTGCTGCACAAAGTCTGCTTTGCTTTTTGAAATTCTGATTCTGCAGCCCGCACTATTGAATCCAAATATAATTCCTCATCGGAGTCCCAACTGCCTTTAGAAGTTTGTTCTGAATGTGAGCCTGTTGGAATGCAAAATTCAGGTCCAAGATTGGCTCCTTCCAACAAATATTCTCTCTCAAACTGCTTAAGAAGGCATGCTCTGGGAGAGTCTGGATCACTTTCAGGGCTTGAATGAAAGGAATTATAATCTTGATCCAGCATGTTAAGGAGTTGACCATCAACCAGTTTTTTTTCATCACATGTACAAGCCTTGCTTTTGTCACTTTGCTGATCTTGTTGATACTGAGCAGACAGTAGACTTACTTCAGCTTCAGCATTCTCTTCCAACCAGGAATTTGGAGTATCCAACTGCTGAGCCTGTCGGGCATTCCTGTGAATTTCAATCCTTTCCTCTTCTCTAGGTCTCAAATTATTCCCTGAAAGCTTCTTATTTGGTTCCAGTAATTGCGAGATATTCCCAGTTCCCATCTCCACCCCCTTCTCAATAACCGTGTACTCATTATCATCCTCTAGACTAACTTTATCATCCTGGTAAGCATATTGACTAGAACTGCCATTAGATTCACTTACACTAATGAGTGGAGTAGAAAAATTGACGTCTAATTCAAGGGCAAACAATGACGCTAAAGTCCTACTTCGTTTCACATCTTTTGAATGTTGGAGACAGTGGTGTGTTTCAGTACAGACCTGATTCATGATAGAAGCTTGACCATCTAGGTTCAAATGATCTATGCCATCAAGATTGGTTCCATGCCCAGAGATGGAAGGACTAGAATTAGAATAGATTTCTGAATTTCCAGGATGAGAATTGGAAAATCTGCCTAAAGATTGATATCTTATTCGGTCAGACATGTCTGCATGTATAGTGCCCCTGTGTTGCATTTGCTGAAGTTCATTGTTTGGGATTTTACATGAGAAAGTTACAGATAAGGTTCCTTCTTGAGCTTTACCTGCAAGCTTGAAACTCATAGTCCAGCTATTGGCTTTTGTATTCTCTCTATCATCGCTTAAATCTCTTGGAAGTAATCTGCTGAGATCAAGCCGATGTTCACCAAAATCTATCCCTTTGGCGTCCACAGCAGTAACAACAAGTGTAAAAACCTTTGATTTATAATTCATGCCTTGAGCTGGCATCCTGCTTCCATGGATGGTGCAAATCTGATGAAGGGTCTCTTCAAATTCAGCAGTGCCTTCACAAACACGAGCGGGCATCGTCCGTTCTTCTCCATATTTTCGTCTCCAATGAACACAAATAAGCAAGCCATTCATGCTTTGTGGAAGCCCCTCAACACGATGGACATGCAAGGTGAAAATACATCTGAATTGCTGCTGTCGACCATGTGCAAGAGCTCGCAAAGGTTTCCAAGTCCACAAGCGTTTCTTCCTCTTAAGGGGAGCCTCAATTTGCTTGCTAAAATTCAAGTTGTCCTCTAGCCATTTGGGGAAATAAGCTATGTCAGAACATTTCCTATGTTCCAGACAACTACTAGATTGCTGCAGCTGGGAAGAACCATGGAAACCTGTTGCTCTACGATTTGGTTTCAGATCAAAATCAAATGACTTGCCAGCATGTTGGACTCCTTCCCATGATAATCTTGGCGGATTGTCACATGTTTCATCTTGTTCAAAGGTGCGGCGGACCACCGAGGATGTAGAATGGCGAAAATCAATCTTGGAGGCTGGAAATTGAGAAGTGTCGTTACAAGTAACATTTCTACAAGGCAATTTGCTTATCCAGTCTCTGTTTGAATTCATACATCCATTCCAAGTTGTTTTCTTCATTCTCTCATCTTTCCTTGACATATGCGAAATTCCCTGTCCCCCATTTCCAAATGTATTTTTTGAATAAGCCAGAGGATTAGCCATGCATAACGTACTCTACAATATATTAATAATCTTGCAAGTCTAAGCACTTGTGATCTACAGATTACCCTATCCTAGCTAATTTGCAAGGATGTATAAATTTAGCAATGAAAGAGACGGTCTGTGGCTTAAATTACTTGCATAGAATCCTGTTTAAAGAATTCCCACATTTTAATTCCTATCCTCACCAAAAGCACCAAAATGCAAAGTTAAAAAGGTAATTTGCCACCATCCCCTGTTTCTACTTCACAATATTTTACGACACCTATTCTGAATTAAGAAATTGCCAGTTTCTGTCTCTGAAGATTTCTTTTGAATTTTAATTGAATCCACAGAAACACACAATGAAAAGCCAAGTAACAGTACGAACTCAAAGCATGCGAACTCAGAAATCCCGCAAGCATTGTATCCAATTTTGTATTTCTCGTAATGATCGGTTCACTACACGCCCTATTCTCAACTCCAAAAAGAAATTTCCCCATTTCCCCAATATTTTCTGGCTTTCTTCCTGTAAGAAAACTCAATCTGGTCCATATCATGAGAAAAACAACCATAGAAATTCCTGCAATGCATTCCGAAATAACAACCAATTGGATATCGCATGGATATCTCTAGAGTCTGAAATGAACATTGAGTTCTTCTGCATATTCTGTCATTTAAATTTTATATGGATTTCAGGCGGAATTTGTTCAAGTTCAACATCTTCTACTCTTGAAAATTGAAAATTTCCTTCCCGCCACTGTAATTTGCAAATTTGCAAAATATCAGAATACCAGAAGAAGGTGTAAAGGTTAGAAGCAGTTTTTTTTTTTTTTCCAAACACTGTACAAAGGCCTCAAAATTTTCTGACCTTCCTAAGAATTTAAATTTCTCTCCCAAATAATTCAGAAAACAGAAAATATTACTACCAGAGGCAAATCTTACCCATAAATTTTTACACAAGCCTATTTAAATTTGAAGGCATTTTCTCCTAAAATTAAAAAAACAAAAATTATAAACCTGAATTTTTTTATATACCATTTTTCAAAACCATTCGCCATAAAATCACAAAACAAAAGTCTTACAAAAGCTTCAAATACAAAACACAATTTTAATTACTGCTTTTCAAAAATATTGATTTAGTTTGAAGCCATTCTCATCGAAACTTCAAAACCACTGCAATATTTAACCTAAAAAAACAAGAACTTTTCCTATACTATTTAAAAAAATATTCTCCAATCTGAAGCATTCATAATAAAATCACTAAACAAAAAACCAGGTAATTTTACTAAATCTTCAAAATACTAACTAAAATTTTACCAAAAAAAAAAAACAAATCTTAATTTGAAGCCATGTTCCTATAAAAAACAGAAATATTATAATGCTTCTACAAATAAAAAATAACCTGAGCATTATTTTCTTTTTCTGGATTTGTCTTTACCACTTTTAAAAACCATTCTCCATTATAAAACAATCACCATGAAATCACAAAGCAAAGAACTGGAGTCTATTACAAGAGCTTGAAATACTGAATATAAATTTACTTACAATTTTTCAACAAATTTGAAGCCAGTTTTTAAAACACAAATCTCCAACAAACTATTCACCAACATTCAATGCAGAAATCTATTTTCATTCCATAGCTTAAATTTCTCATTAATGATGCGAATTTGAAATCTTTTTATTCGATTTGTTAGAGTGGTTTTCGGATCGGATTAGAGAAATATATGGCGTGGACTAAAAACCGTGAAAAATCTCACATTAAAATTTATTAAAAGAAACTGAAGAATAAAATAATACGTGGAAAATTAAATGATTTTGCGAGGTTTAAGTATTGTCATTATCTCCCGAAGTCCAATCCAGGCTAATCTATGAAGCATAGAGATGTGCATAAATTAACTTATATTTCTTTAATACAATCAAAATTTGAAAAATGTATATATCAAAATAAAAGAGATTTTTGGATATACTGTAAAAATTTATATAAGATAATAATAAATAAGCCTCTATGGATAGCAGGGTTGGCTTGGGCAGTGGGGTTGCTCCCCATGGGTTCGACTATCTCTCGGGTTTATGAGGTGGGACTTCTTGTGGGTGGGGTTCGACTATCTCCCGGGTTTAAGAAGTGGAACTTCTTGTGGGTGGGGGATTTCACCTGCAGGGGCTAGTCTTGCCCTAGCTCGCTGCGCTGCTGTGTTGTAAAGAAATAAATAAATAAATATATATTAGGTTTATATATAATTTTATTTATATATTATATGTCGTAATAGTTTAAGGATATTTTTGAATGGATAATTATCATAAAAATATTGTTTCACAATAGGGTCGACCAGATTCTTATGGTATGGTGCATGAATTGTTATCTAACATGTGGATGGTAAGGCTTTTGAATTCAATTGGTCGCCCTATCTCATATTGTATATGTTGGAGATATTCATATTTATTTTTTAGGTTATTATTCTATTGTCTTTTAAAAATATATTCATATTTATTTTTTAGGTTATTATTTTTTTCTTTTAAAATGTCTTATATTTATTTATTTGGGTTCTTATTATATTCTATCTTGGTTTATGATTTAGGTTTTCTTTAGCCATTTTTTCTATGTTGGTTTGGAGTTTGGGTTTTACTTAGCTTATTATGAGTAATCTTTTTCTATGTTAATGTAAGGTACAAGGCTTATTTAGCTCATTTTTTAATGTTGGTTAAGGGTCTATTAACTCATTATCAACATCTTTTTCTATGTGGGTTTAAGGTTTAGAATTCAAGCTTTTGTCACATCCCTTGTGGTGAAAGACAAGGAAAGTGATTAAAAAAATAATAAAATAAATTAATTGTGTTTTGTAAGGAGGTGAGGATGGAAAGGGAGGTTATCCTCCATACTATAATGGATGAATGGAATTCCCCCTCTCCCCAATCAATCATGTGTACAAAAAGGGAGAAAGGGATGCATGATTGCAAGGTATGCATGAAATAGTCTTGCTGAAAAAACTGAGAAAATTTAAAGAAAAATGTATGGCTAATGTAAAGCCTAAGGGAATAGATGTTTACATAGAGGAATGAAGTGAGAACAAATGAAACCACACATTAACTAGGAATGACACCTAGGGCAGGGATAATCATGTCGTTAATACAACATGGTGTCCCACCCATTTTTATTAAAAAAATAAATGATGGGAGGACAAAAGCCCGGATACAATAAGTTTATGGAGTATGGATGTCCCTCAATGCATAATGAGAGAAATTTTGTTAGTAAAAATGGGATGTGAAAATATAAACTCCACAACCTTTGCAAGCATCCTCCTTGCCTATATGAAAATGAGAGCTTTGGAATTGGCTATGGATGTCCATTCAAGCATAAAGGGTAGAGGAAACTCATCAAAGGGAATGCATAGAGAGAGAGAGGAGACTTTAAAAAATGGTCATCAATGGGGAAGGGAGAAAGCCACATTAACATGCTTGAATACGTAAGCTTGGTGCTAGGCATTTATTCCCAAAGAGCAATATGAAGATTTTTGAGAAGAAGACAAGGCATTGGCTCACTTGCAATGCTCCCTTATCATGACCCTCCTTGAAATCTTATGGGTTGTTGTTGTCATTTTAATGGTGCTCACTTTGCATGTAGTCTTTCCTCCAAAGGGAGACCACTCTTTCTACCAAAGCACTCATAGCTACAAGAGTGGGAGGCATATAATTTCATTAAGAAGGAGGTCATACAAAATTTTGGGATGATGATATGTCTACCCACTACAATGGTAATTGTGGTTTCACTATGTTGTATCTCAATAGTTTTTACACTCGTTAAAGCCTCTTGTTATTGAAGAAAGAAAAATATCAAGTGCTTGTAGCATGTTGCCACATTGTTGTTATATGTTATCCCCATCAATTAAGTAATTTCCATTCACATTGTTTCTATGCTAAAAGTTGACATAAGTTTGATGCTTAAGCATGAATTAGACAAATGTTTGATCCTAGAAACATTAGTAGTAGGGAATGAAAGTAATGAAGCTCTTCTTTATATCATATACAAACTTGTACTCAAGTATCATATATTTGTATGTAGTTACACACATGCTTGTATGTATGTACCTAACCACACCCACATGAATGCATCTACATATCTAAATAGACACTACTATATGTATTTTTGTTCCCACAAAGGAGTCAAATTTAATTATTTACCTTGTTATTATGGAAATAAAAATATTATCCATTGTGTTTTTGTAATTGCACTTTCATATGTTGGAAATATAATTTGAAATATTGGCATAGGTATTGATAAGAAATGCATGACAACTTACATAATGATAAATTTGATAAACTTGAAAGACATGTTTCTATCCTAATGAGTAGAATTACAATACTTGATGAATTGTGATAGCCTATCTTAAACATTTTATAAAAATATGGTTATGAAAAATTATGTACATGGGATGATTAAATCTATGAGTTTTAGTCATAAATTCAATAACTTCTTATAATTCTCAATATGGTAGTGATAAATAAACACATATGTTTTGCATTCACACCAATGTATCATCTCTATTAATGAATTTGATTTAACCTTGTAGTTGTAGATGTTGCAACTATGACATGATATCAATACTATTGAATGATGTAGTGTAGGTTAATGAAGTGTTTGATATCTCCTCAGATTAATTGAAATTTACCTACAAGATTATAGTTGGTAGTGAAATAGAAATCTTGGGTAATTAATGTGTTTATTAGTCCATGACTAGGAAAAGTTTCTAGATCATAACGTCTATCTTTAAATTAAGAATGTTTTCATATTGCAACATGAAGAGTTCCTAGTAGAATTTTAATCCTTAAAAAGTAGTCTTCTATACATGTTCTCTCTAAAATTTATACACCTATAGACTATAAAGAAAATAATTCAAATAGGCATGATAGCCCAAATGAATGTGTATTTATATACATCAACATAATTGCTTATATTCATTATTAGATATTTTTCTATAGTCAAGTAATTTTACTTATGAAGTGATTCATTTTAGATGTTTCACCTAGGGAATGGATTGATCCATTAGTGGGATAATCAATCATAATGGCTATCAAATTTTGGTTATTCATTGACTATGGTGAATGATTACTAGATTTGGTGATTCAATAATGATAAAAATTTACTATTAGCCCTTTTATGTGGTTATAAATTTTGGATAATTGACTGCATAGCCTATAGGCAAACCTATTGCAATAATATGAAGTCACTTACTACTAACCATTAAGGTTATGATTAATAGAAATGAAAAGTACCAACTTATCTAGGCCATGAATTGGACCAATATAAAAATATCTAGTCCCACCATAGGGTGAATAAAATTAGAAGGTTAAGAATATTAATATTACTAAAATCATTGAGTGTATATCTTCATATGATGATCTAATAGATACACTATTCCCACAATCTTAAGTATGACACGGGAATATAAATTATGCTTAAGAAATTTTCTAGTTGTGGTTGTAATTCTTTTGATATTTTAGATAGTTTTTATGTGACTAAGATAACCTTATAGTAAATTTTATGTTGTAAGGCTAATTTCTATGTATGAATTATTATATTAATTTTTGTAATAAATTGTAAGCAATGGGATGATAATGGAACTTGGCTTTCATTTAGAATTCTTTGAGTTCATAAGTGGGTAAAATAATGTTTTTAAGAATTATTAATTGTTAGGAATTATTTAAAAAGGATCCTTGTTGGGGTATGCCACAATAATCAATGAAACTCTATGTGCTATGACTTGTTTTATGATGGGTATTGGTAAATGGTGGTTTGTTACCCTATTGGGTTATAATTATTTATATGGTTTTCTTTCTAGATATTACTCTTTCTATTTCACCCCCATGAGTAATGTCATTGTAGTGGTTAGGATTCCTTGGGTATATGAACCTAGGTGTAATATGTTCCTTGATAGAGATATTGTAAGAAAAACTATATATGGGACTTTTATGTCATTTGGAATTGGGTATGTAGGTAGTCATTGGAAGGATGCCCTTGTGAATCAAGTTCATAGGGGAGGGGTTTATTAAATAAATCAAAGGTTTAGGGTTGATCCTAAACTTTTTCAACCTTCCCTCTTTAGTATGTTTTATCCTAAGGCTGAAATTTATGTTAGATGGCTATGCACGAGTTAAAGAAACTTGAAAAATTATATTTAATCATGAGAGAAAATCAAGCTAATAGGATTTATTGGTGTGAACAATGGGTACTCTTATTGTCTACATATGGTCTATTTGTTGTATCTATGTGCCTAATTTTAGTTTTATCTTTGGATGAGATTCCTTACAATTGCTTATGCAATCTAATAGAAAAAACTATAAGTATTACTAAATAAGCTTAGATATTTTCCATTGTATATGTTATAATAAAGAATGTGCTTCTAAATAGTCTTTTTTGGATGACAACTAAATGAATTTAAAATGGATTTACGTTACTTATGATTAGTATTTTTATGTTTATGTGCTAATATAAGACCAACTCATGTGGTTTCAATGTAATTCTTATGTGTTTATAAATTTTGGCCTTAGACCTATAGGACTCTATGTATAGGCTCGTGGATCACTTGATTGTGACATATATATCCAAGTCCACTTGACTAGTATTTAGGAACCTCCTCCATGTGTAGATTATATGTATATGGCTATAAGATTACCACATATTAGAACCGAGTCTAAATAAGAGTGGTTAGGTGGTTGTCACGATTACCATGTAGGTGATGGATTCTTGAAGCTATTTATTGTATCTTGATGATTCATCAAATTTTATTAATAACACATAGGTGATGATACCAAGACCTATCCATGTTATGATACAAGAGAAGTAGTTGGTTGTCACTAGTATTGTACAAGTGATGGACACTTGGAGCTTTCTAATGTATTAATGGGTCTAGCTATATATCATTGATAACATAGAGGTGATTAATTCCAAGGGCTACCCATGTTGTGAATGGGTTGGTTGATATATCACCAAGGCCACATGGTATTATACTTTTTGTACTACCCCCTTCTAGGGTGGACATAATTGTCGTAAATGGCCTAGGGGTGATAAACATTAGAATCCACCAACTTAATGGTTATACAAGTTGTGGAAATATTATTAATGCCCTTATGTGATCTTTTTGGTTGCACTTACTCCTTATTTGGTGATTATTTCAATTATTAAAGGATTCTTTCCCATCATCAAAGTTGGTGTAGAGGACTATGGAAACGTATGTGACCTATAGAGTAGTATGGGATGCACTAAAAGGGTGGGTGTTAGTGAAGTATGTAATGGTAAGATTAGTGCCACACCCACTACCTATTATTTGGTTAGTGTTTTTTATGTTAGTCACTCATTGTGTAGGTGTTCTAGTCACTTACTATGTGTGTGTTAGTCACTCCCTATGTGCTTGTGTAAATGGCCTAAACTTTTATGCATATTGTTGTTATAATGATGCCCTTGCTAGTGATAGTATCAAGTAGTATGGTATGCTTGATTATCATAAAAAATAGTGGTGGATTGGGAAAAGGATGGGAACCATGGTGTAGTATGCAATGTACTGACATTATTTTTTATAGATGGGATCTACTTGTGGGCTTATTTGATTATGAATTGGGTAGTGGGGATGATGCATGTAGTAGGTTGCATCCACTTCCATTTTACCAATTTCTCTTTATGTGGATGTGTATGATTTTTAAGTTATTCACCTTGTGTTTGTGATGGGTGCATCAGAAAGTCACCCCTTTGTATATGTGATGTATGTTTGAATCATTTTTACTGTGTATATATGATATATTCCTAACCTAGTCAATATTTGTATGTGTTATGTGTGTATGAGTGATTCACCATATGTATAATAATGTATACTTGATCCAATCATTATGTGATTATGGGATGATGGAATGATATGATCCCATCTAAATTTGGTGTGTTTGTATACTAATAATTGATATGGAGCCAAAACTTGATTGGAATGTGTTGTTATCATTCTATTGTAATTTGACTAATTGAAAAGTTTAATCTTAATGAATATTAATTATTTAAAAGTTGGATCAAGATTTCAAACAAGAGGAGGGGATTAATTCTCTTTTTCATTGGTCTACAAATTATGAACCCTATGATTCCTAAAATGGATACGTAGGCAAGGCCATCATGAATGAGCCCTCAAGTTTTAGGTCTAGGTTTGGGGATGGCCCTAACTTTGGGAGCTTGCCACTTTCTAGTGTACATCATTTTAGTGGTGGCATAGAGTTGTTACCATGACTATGGTTGCAAAAGTCATGAAGTCAACACTTCTAAGTTATACAAAAGATGCTTGGTCATCTAAGTTATAATTAGTTGTAAAAAGTAATACTAGCTAAAGGTGATTAATATAGATTTATTTTGTTCCTTATGAGCAATGTAATGCATAACTCTTAAAAGTAATAACTTATAAATTATAGTGGAAAATCAAGAGTTTCTATTTAATTCCACTTTAGATGTAACTTAGGAGATTTGAGCTTGAATTTGAATACATTATTAGTATAATTCTTAAATCACTTGATCTCAACCCCTTGAACAATCCCTGCTTTAAAAAAATTAAATGACTTTAATTTAATGGTGTTTTCTTTTTCTTTTTCTTTCATAGACAAAATATGTGCATTAAAAAAGGGGCATGCATGGAAAGAAGGGGATTTTAATTAATGGTGGAACATGCATTTTACTAAAAGGGGGTAAAATTTTTTTTAAAAATAATGTAAAGGGAAAAAATAATTTGAAATTTGAATAATTTTATAATTGTAAAATTACTTTTGATATTTATAAGGCATGATTGTTTATAGGGCATTTGGAGTGACAAAGGTAAATATTTATAAGGTGTAATTATGTTTTTATTTATTTGAAGGTAAAGACCTACAAAATATTATTTTATGTTTCCCAAGAATTTTTAGTCTTACTCAACTTAAAATTTGTAGCATGTGTGGTTTTTAGTTTTATGTTGATTGCTCCTTTTCTTGATTACAAATAAAATAATAATAATATCCAAACAAAATATTATATTTTCAAATTATTGTAAGAAAAAAATGAGGTAGTATTAGTCATAAAGTGTTGACAACAATATATACCTTCTTTCATGCAAATTTTTAACCAATACATGTGAAAATAAAA
>VDFB02358354.1:0-16430 GCA_007258455.2 Sequoia sempervirens | reverse complement strand
GACCCTCCTAATTGAGAATTGGCTCACCTTGTGAGGTTGTTAGTCAATCCAATTAGGACTCCTAGGACATTATTGAATGGTTGAGTGGAAAATGTGATATCCCAAAAAGGTATCCATTTTCCTTTTCATCATTTTGATGAACCCAACACTTTTTTTTCTAATTTGGAGTCTATTAAGTCCTTAAATATAGATATAATTTATTCTTGCATTGTATCTTGCATTAGTGAAAGTGCATCTAAAGTATCTTGCATAGTTATTTTATTGCATCATTTAATTTCATTGAAAAATTAAAAAGTGCATTTTTCCTCATCTTAATTGCATTTAGAAACATTCTTATTGAATTCAAAATTGAAAAAATGCATTCAAGTCTTGCATTCAATTGCTTTTTATTAGTTGCTTTCCTTTACATTTATTTGCACAGTTTCTTGTTTCCCAACATAAGGTCCCTATGTAGGAAACTTGAGAATACTATTTTCAACTCAGATCTTGTTGCTTTTCTACAAAAAACCTTTACTAGGACTAAAACGCCCGTACTAGCATCTTAGTCCCTCTCAGGGTTTTTGATCCAAAATCTTGTTTGAGTTCTGTATTGTCTATTCTAGTGTCTAGGATCTCTCGATTTCATCAGGAGGACCAAAACGCCCTTCCTATCATCTTAGTCCCTGTGTAGTATGAGATTACAGTTTCTAGGGCTAAACAGTGCATTTTTGTGTTTCTGTTTGTTGTAGTTAGTTTGCTACTTCAGTTTGCCAATTTACTATTGTATGCATTTTCATAGTTTATGTTTAAATTTTTTTTATAAAGATAGCTCAATAGATTTCCATATTGTTCATTGTAGACTTCATTCATTAAAAAATTAAAACATAAAACCAAAAATGTTTAACTTAAACACGCATAGATGTATGGTTACTTAAGCATGTTAACACCTTTTTCAAACTTATCTTAAATCTCAAACCCTTTAGTCCTGATGACCTTGCCATGTTAGATGAAGCCCTTGAGGAATTCATCTCACAAGGTTCATCCACTAAGGCTTGTTCATAAAAACAAAACCTATACGAAGTAAACATTATCCAAAATCAACCTATTAAAAAAACACAAACCTTTTAGTCATGGTGATTTTTACATGTTAGATCAAGCTCTTGAAGACTTCCTCTCACAAGGTTCATCCACTAGGGCTTGTTTAAATAAACTAAGAAAAATGAAGTAAATGTTATTCAACCTCAATTTATCCTTTATCCACCTTCAAATAAACCTTAGCCTTCAAGCAAACATGTCCTTATCCTTGACGCACCTAAAGAGAATGTATTTCAACAACCAAATTATAACATTGTTGCTCATACATACATCACAAGGAATAATAGACAACCTCAACCTAATCCTATTTTGTTACCATTACCAAATCTTGTGTTTCCTAGCACCCCTCATGAATACTCCTACTAAGATTTACTTATGGGATCTGATTAAAGCTTCACCTAGCTACCACACTATGCTTCAAATGGACTTGCAACAAGTTGTGGTTTCTCTTAATAAAAATTCAAACGACGTGGCAGCTCTAATACAAGGAATGAATAAAGTTAATGTAGACATTTCCTTTCACTGACATGAGCTCCCTCCCTTGGAAATGTAAAAAAGATATGATGCATTCGTGATAATAGCTAGATACAACAACAAAGGAATAAAAAAGCCCCTTGTTGATAATGGCTCGGCTTTGAATGTGTGTAGTGTAAATCTTTTAGATAAGTTTGGAGTAGATAAATCAACAATAAAACCCAATTCCCTATCGATTTGAGAATATTACAATATAGGAGAGCAACCACTTGGTGTGATTACCTTGCTCATTTCAGTCAGAAAGGCTATCTTACAAACTTCTATCCATGTTATGCCTCATGAGCTTTCATACAATCTTCATTTAGGCAGACCATGGATTCATGCGATGCATACGGTGCCTTCGACCCTTCATTGTATCATGAAGTATGTTTATAAGAATAAGGTATACCAAATCAAAATAGACCCCGAGCCTAAAATTTTCTTGTAAATTGAAAAGGGAACTATCGTTCCTTTGAAAACATTAATTCCAACATTAAAAATAGAGCCTATCACTGAAGAAACACAAAAGATGGAAATAGTGTCAAGATTAGCAGATGATGATTGGGGTTCCTTGGAGTTCACACCTTCATTCATGGGGGAATATATAATCACATGCAAAGAGGATGAAACACAAAAGCAACCAATGATCATGTCAACATAGAATTTGGGAGAAAAGTCACAAATATCTACTCTTGAACATGACATAACTACACAATGAACTTCGATGAGATAAACTATCAACAACCACCAAACCCACAAGCAATGGAACAACTTTATAGGAGAGGTTATGAACTTTTGAAACAATTAGGTTATAGTGGAAAAGGATGTGGCAAGAAAGATAAATAAATTCATGTCACTATAGAACCTAACACATAAGAGATGAAAAATGGTTTGGGATACTATCCTTCTAAAATAAGGCAAGCAAAGAAAAGACCTTCATTAAACATCAATACCATTATGTGCAAACCAAAAACCACTCTCACTTTGAAACATCCCGAATTGTTTGATATGGACTTACCACCATTTTGGGAGTACTTTAAAAATGATGAAGCCTTGAAACAAAGGCATGGAGTTTATGATAAGCCACCTACTCCCCCTCACAAGAACAAGGTTACATGTTCTATGATAAGCACCAAAAAAGTAGATGGAGAAAAAGAAAACACTGGGACAAACATTCATAGTGAAGAATACAATCCCGAATTTTTGAGATCAAATGCACTTCGTTTAGGAGATACAGTAGACATAGCAATGGACATTAATGATAAAGAGAAAGTAATTAAGATAGGTAGATTCCTTGATGATGATGAAAAAGAAGAAACTGCAACCTTACTTCATGACTTTCTCGAACTCTTTTCTTGGACTTATTTGGATATGCTGGGAATTGACCCTAAGATTGAAATGCACTTGACATAGTCCTCACTAAAAATGAAAAGCTTTTTAGACAAAAAGTCTAAAAAATGAACCCTAAAATAGCCTTGCTTGTTAAGGATGAAATTGAAAAACACCTTGATGTTGGTTTCATAAGACCTATAGATTATTCTCCTTGGATCTCAAACATTGTCACAGTTGCCAAAACTAATAATCGTATTAGGATGTGTATGTACTTTCGTGATCTAAATAAAACATCCTTAAAAGATGACTTTCCTCTTCCTAATATCGACATGATAGTCAATTTTAATATGAGACATGCTTTGTTGTCATTCATGGAGGGATTTTCTCGATACAATTAAATTTTCATCAACCCTCAAGATCAGTACAAAACAACATTTACAACTGTTTGGGGAACATTTTGTTGGGTTATGATACCTTTTGGATCAAAAACACAGGCGCAACATATCAATGGGCTATGACATTGATATTCCATGATTACATTCACAAGATCTTGGAAGATTGTGTCAATGATATTCTCGCTAAATCCTTAACACAACAAGATAATGTGAATATTATTTAGAAGATATTTGAGCAACTTCAAAAATACAACATGAGATTGAACTCGAAAAGTGTGTCTTTGGTGTAGATAGTGGGAAACTTCTAGGTTACATCATATCTCACAAAGGCATTGAGGTGGATACAAAGAAAATTGATGATGTATAGTTAAAATGCCACCTCCTAGAAATATCTCTCAATTATGTACCTTAAAAGGAAGAATTCAAGACATTTGACGATTTGTAGCATCCTTAGTTGATCTAATTTTACCATTCACACATCTTCTTAAGAAAGGAATACACTTTGATTGGAACTGTAAACAAAGATTTTGGCACCTGAATGCTTTATGATCCTTTTAGGATTTTTCACATAACAGGATAAAGATTTGGGGCTAAAATGCAAGGTTAACATTCAAAGATTGATGTCATATGGGTGTAATGTGCCTAGATGAGATGATCTATATGCAGAAAATGAAAAAAAGCTATTGATTATGAATGCAAAACTAAGAAATATGAAGTGATGGAAAACACAATGTTATATGCAAACATGAACTAGAAACATAAATAAATTGAAACATAATTGAATGAAACTGATCGGAGTGCACCTGGAAAGTGAAAGGAGATCTGCGAAGGTTTTGGAATGTTGTAGAATTCAATGTTGATTCCCACTGGAACTCATTCACCATAGATGGAAAATTAGTCCTATTTCTCGTAAAATCTGTCAGAATAGGTTTCTGGATGTTGGGAACATAGAACTTGAGAAAACACTTTTTCCAACCTGGCAGTGGGACTCATTCGCCACAGATGGAAAATCAGTCCACCTACAAAAATCTGCAAAGTCAAAGGTCAACTATGTGGGTCCTAATCTGTACTTTTCTACTTGTTGGTTTAACGGATCTGACTCTGCAGAAAAAATGGCTGAAAGAGGTCTCCAAGCTTCAATTAGGGTTATGTTGACTTTGATTACTTATTGACCACTTTTCAACACCTCCCGGTGCACCCACCCGCCAAGCAGTGTTCATCACACACGCAAAAGAGGAAAACCGCGCTCAGGACCCTGTGGTCACTGGTCAAAACCAAACCCTATAATCAAACCCTTGATGAAGAAATTAAATGAAATAAGCAAGGAATGATGAATAAACAACATTCAAGTGTCCTAAACTCACCAAACCCTTGTTGTTGAAGTTTGAAGATATGTCAATGGTTGCTGCAAGATGCTTGATAATTACTTGATTGAATGATGCTATGGATAAAAGCTTGAATTTCTAGATGGATTGAATGGCCCGAATGAACAAAGCAAATGTTCTAACAGAAAATCAAGGTATTTATAACACTTCGCCTCTCACTTAAAAACAATAGCCAGCCTAATTCCTTTAGGTCTTTAGGAATAAAACCACTAGTAATTTAAGTTTATTTTTATTTTTTAGGTTGTTAGGGGGACTTTCATTCACTAGTGGCGAATGGGTCCCACTCAAGGCATGTAAATGGGTGTCAAAAATTATATTGTATTAAATGATGTTTGTCAGGTTTACATTCAAAAATACACTTAATTAAGGCTTGTAAGTGCATAACGAGCCAAATAAAGCATAAGAAAGGTGTATTTGGTGATGACAAGTCTAGAAAAGCGTGAAAGTTAGTTACAAGACTTTACAACACTTTAAAATAAGACTTGGTAAGTGATAAAAAGAGGGTATGTAGGTGAATTATAATAAGAAGAGTCTAGAAAAGTGTGAAAATGTCTTACAACACTTCACAACACCTTTACAAGACATCATAAAGTCTTAGTGATTTATAAAGATTCAAGAGCTAATGTGAATGTGTGGGCCACATTGCAACATTAAATAAAGGAAAAATCAAGCCAAATAAGCACAAGGAGGGAAAAAACAAGAAAAAGTAAACGGGTTACTTTTTCTATGTCCATAGTTAGCCCCCACTTTAGTGAGAGGATGAACTTGCTTCAAACTCACACTAAAGTAGCGAAAAACGTAGTCAAGAGGGATCTGAATGCACTAATGCTTGATGAGATGAGACAACATCAATCAAGAGGGATGATCAAACCCTCATGATCAAGATCCCATGGCAAGACAATCATAGGCACAAAGGAACACACATGAAATTGATGAAAAGGAATGAAGGAAGTCAGATCAAGCTTTGATCGTCTGTCCAGCTCATTGTGGATTAGATCTAGGCTATTTGTTTGGAAAATGTGTACTCACTCTGGGGCAACGGAACTCATGGTTGTATGTCGAGTGAGAAGGCCCAAAAGGTGAGAAACATACACTCACAGCTAGTATGTACTAACAAACACATAGGTGGCTATGGGGAAGGTCATGCCTCGAAATAGGCTTCTGGCTCAACCATACTAAAGTTATACATCTTGATAACTTTAATAAGGTGCCACAAAGGACAATATCATTTCATGCTTCATGAGACAACAAAAGCTTTGTATGATTTTCAGAACCGGACCTGTTCCAACAAGCAACCACAGGCAATGCTAAGGACGACGCAAAAGTGGTAATATAGATGTGGGTTTTAGGGTATGTGGTCGGACGACTTTTTACCTTAAAAATTGATGAAAACAAAAGGCGGGTCTTTTGGGGCGAGGATTCTCAATTTTTCCACCAATATAATTATGGAAGTGAGCGGGAATTTTAATAAAATTATTATTATTTATTTTCATTTCAAATCGCGCAACCAAAGTCTCATCGATAGGTCGCATTGAAACATTCATAGCTTCTGGGGTCATATCACATTTTGAATCTTAAACATGCTACCACATTCTATGCTGCAGACAATTACGATTAAAAAAAAAGAATTTCATTAAGTTTTCTACCACAAGTTAAAGTGGTTAGAAAATGCTTTTTTAATTTTAAAAATTTGTAATAAAAAATTCATAATTAATTATTTACTTAGAAAAAAAATTACAAAAAAATATGCAGGATCACATTGGGACATGAGTCCTCTTACTTATATCTAAAATTTTATAAAAATATTATCATTTTATTGTGGTTGTTGAGCTAGACATGCTACACGACTTCTTATTTTTCCTTGAAATTTAAGTACTATCAGATTGTGAAATTTAAAATTTTCAATTAAATAGATTTTTTTTAAATAAACCTAGTAGTTTAGAAACTACATCTGAATTTGCTACAAATTATATTCTACATATTTTTAAATAATATAGATAACTTTATTCAAATTTTACCATGCTTCCTAACTCTAATTTTTCTAAATATTCTTGCCACTTATGTTTTTCCCATGATGATCCCCGCCAAGCATTACACCAAGATGCAAGTCGGTTAGTAAGGGTTATAATTAAAATGTAAATATGTAAAGAATATTCTTGTTGAGTCTCTTGTTTAGTTCATGCGAGGTCTATAACTTAGGGAAAATTGTGTCTAATGTCTCCAAGAGAGGACCAATCAAAGAATAGAATATTCGCAACTTCAGGGATGTAGTGCATCACATCAATGCACTAAGAGGAATGCAATATGCTAAAAGAGATCACATCATAAAAGACATCATACCTAATGTCATCCACAAAGTGACAAACACATCATATAAAGTAACAAGGTTGCACTAAGAACCAAGAGAAGGAAAAATGAATAATGAATAATGCTAATGTATGCCCCCACTTTAAAGGAATTTCTACACACCATTTTTTGGGAAATTACTTTAAAGTAGCAAATAAAAAATGCAAAAAATAAATGAGACATGAGAGCCAACTTGGGAAGCCCCTATGCCAACTCATACATTTCCGAGTAAGGTTGTGTCATGGAAACAAAAAAGGAACGAAAGAAAGAGGGGTTTCCCCCAAAAAAGAATACACCAAACACATAAGGGATCTATGGATTTGGGGTTAGTATGTTCATTGCTGCAGTGTTTTGATTAAAGAGCTCAGAACTATCATCATTCCCCAAATACACATAGAACTAGAAGAATGACACAAAGAGAGTGAAAACAATAGAAAATGAATCCATTTTGGGTCAACATGGAAAAGACACAGGATGTCTTAACCCTTTGCATCATCCCCAAAAGGAAAACACAAGAAAATGAAAACCAAAAGGTGAACAAAAATGGAAAAGCTTTTGGGTCAACATGGAGACATTGTGGTCTCAATGCCTTGCATCATCCCCAAAAGGAAAACACAAAAAAAAAGTGAAAAAGGAAAATAGAAAGATCTTTTGGGTCAAAATAGAAAGATCTTTTGGGTCAAAATGGAAGATACATAGGGTGTCTCAATGATTTGTGCCATCCCCAAAAGGAAAACATAAAACACAAGAAGAAAGGAAATTAAAAAGACCTTTTAGGTCAACATGGAAGAGAATAGAAAGATCTTTTGGGTCAAAATGGAAGATACATAGGGTGTCTCAATGATTTGTGCCATCCCCAAAAAGGAAAACATAAAACACAAGAAAAAAGGAAATTAAAAATACCTTTTAGGTCAACATGGAAGAGAATAGGGTGTCTCAATGCTTTGCGTCATCCCCAAAAGGAAAACACAAAAAAAAGTGAAAAGGAAAAGTGAAAGCGATGTATGACATATAGAAGATTGAAGGTACAAATAGAAGAATTTCACAAAGAGATGAAAACATCAAACAACACGTTACGAGGGAACATGATACACACATACACACAAAAAAGAAAAGGAAAATACTAGTAATGCAAAGGCAAGTCAACCATCAAACAAGTCATCTACCTCCCAATCTCAACTGTATAAGCGCATAGAAAACATACCGAGGATAAGGAAAACGCACACAGGTGAAGCGCTAACTACTTTTCCAATCGAAAGCGCGCGGCGCTAAAATGAGCCGAAATAGGTGATGGGAAAGGTCATGCAATAGTGAGAATGGAAGATTCTAAAACTATTGCATGAGGAGGTGTTTGGTAGAGGTTTATGGATTTATTGGATAGCAATTATCACCATCAAAATGATACTTGCTTAGTACTTCTTTCAATTAACATCATTCATCATTTCTATATGTCCAAGAACATGATGATATGCACAATGTGGAACATTAGCATCTTTAGGATAGATTACTAGCCTATTCATAGGTGGTAATAAAATGAGTTCTTTGTTTAGAAGGATTTGCAATTTCCTTTCACATTCGTAACTTTTTTATCATAGAATGGTTGAGTAGTGGCTTGGTTAGAGGAACTAGGTCCACCTGTTGGAGGGAACTTAGGTCCTTCATTAGTTTCAGGATGTAGGTAATAAGCATATCAAGAGGTGAGACTGTAGGAAGGTCTTGTTTCATGGAGGGATAAAAGGATGCATTGGCTTCAAGGTTATCAAGACATTCGTTTAATAACTTATTCATGCTATCATCATCTTCTCCAATGATTCAACAACACAAGGACATTCATGAGGAGTTGAAGGAGCATGAGGAAGCTCAAGGTCATTAGGATCAATTCCAAAGGCACAATTTGACATGTCCACTAAGGATTTTAATGACATTCAAAACTTATTAAAGAAAAAATCCATGATGAAAATGAATGAAAGTACACTAAGTGCAAGAAAACAAAAAATCAGGAAGGAATGACATAATGCAATAAAAGAAAACTGGAATGCAGAAAATGCGCAAAAAATGCCAGAAAATGTAGTGCAAAATATGCAACTGGACTAATTCGTCCAGGGTGGCGAATGAGTCCAAGGATGATTTTTTTTGAGTTTTTTTAGAAATTTTAAATGCAATTTGATGTTTTTTAGATGCCTAGATACAACTACAGTATGAAAATATAGAATTTCAGTGTTTTGAAATGATCGGAAATGCAAAAAATGAAAGCTATATGATAGTTTCATTAATGCAATTTTTGAAAACCCTAGGATGCAAAACAATGCAAAACCTAATGTAGTGCTATAAGCTAAACCTAGGATGCAAATGCACTTGGAATCAAAAGTGAAAATATTCTAAAGTCAGGTTCAGCAAAATGTAAACAAATATTTTGGCACCTGAATGCTTTATGATCCTTCTAGGGTTTTTCACCTAAAAGGATAAAGATTTAGGGCCAAAATGCAATGTTAACATTCAAAGATTGATGTGATGTGGGTGTAATGTGCCTAGATGAGATGATAAAAATGTAGAAAATGAACAAAAGCTATTGATTATGAATGCAAAACTAAGAAATATGAAATGCTGGAAAACACGGTGTTGTATGCAAACATGAACTAGAAACATAAACAAATTGAAACAAAATTGAATAAAACTACTCAGAGTGCAACTGTAAACTAAAATAAGATCTGGAAAGGTTCTGGAATGTTGCATAATTCAATGTTGATGCCCACTGGGACTAATTCACCACAAATGGAAAATTAGTCATGTTTCTGGTAAAATCTACAGGAATAGGTTTCAAGATGCGGAGAACAAGGAACTTCAGAAAATAGTTTTTCCATCCTAGTAATGGGACTTATTCTCCATAGATGGTGAATTAGTCCACCTACAGAGATCTACAAAGTCAAAGGTCAACTCTATGGGTCCTAATCTATACTTTTCTCCTTGTCGGGTTAAGGGATCTAAATCTGCAAAAAACGAACTAAAAGAGGTCTCCAAGATTCAATTAGGGTTATGTTAACTTTGATGAATTTGATGACTTATTTACCGCTTTTCAACACGTCTCTCTTGGAAAAATCTACCCACAAGACCTGCAAACACACATGCAAAGAGGGGGAAAATGGTTAAGGGTTAGAGTATAGGGGTTCACCTTGGTCAAATGCCACTTTGGTAATCAAACACATGATAATGAAATGAAATAAGAGAATGATAAATAAACAACATGCAATGTCATAAACTTACCAAACCTTTGTTGTTGAAGTATGAATATATGTCACGTTGCACGGCAAGATGCTTCTCGGATAACGTTTGATTGAATGATGCCAGATGCTTTGATAATGCTGATGGATTTAATTTTGATGAACACAAAATGAATAGAAAATCATGTATTTATACACACTTGTGCGCTAATTTCCTGAAAATACAACATCACAGGCCAACCTTAGGTCTTTAGGAATAAAAACCCACTAGTAATTTAAGTTTATTTTTATTTTTGTGTTAAGATGTTCTCATTCGCCCCTAGTGGTGAATGGGTCCAACTCAAGGAATGTGAATGGTTGTCGGAAATTACATTGTATTAAATGATGCTTTTCGGGTTTACATTAAAAAATACACTTAATTAAGGCAGGTGTAAGTGCACAAAGGGGACAAATAAAGCATAAGAAAGGTTTATTTGGTAATGAGAAGTCTAGAAAAGCATGAAAATTAGTTACAAGACTTTACAACACTTTAAAATAAGACTTGGTAAGTGATAAAAAGAGGGTTTGTAGGTGAATTATAATGTTGTACATTCACAGTAGAAAGTGTAAAAAATTGTTCCCAGCAACACTTCACGTACCTTTGCTAAAATCATAAATCCTGGCAGGATTTATAAAGATTCAAGACTCAATGCAACTGGTACACATTGCAACATTAACCGGCTGACCAAAATGCTATCAAAGAGGATTTGAAACAAAGCAAAAGGGTTACTTTTCCGTCGCGGAAATGAGATTTCAAAGTGCTTTGAGAGTCATATCACCCGGAATCTTCCACCGCTATTCTTCTGTGGTAAATCCTGCCATGCTACGTCAAGCCATTCGACATTTCATACATTGGTTTGGTCCATGTTTCGGTATATTGCTTTTGGTCAATAAGATTTTGGTTAGGTAGTAAACATCCGCCGGTTTCGGTCAACGTTGATCGTTTTGCTGCTGAAAACAATTGCTGCACCAATATAAAAACAATGTTTGGCTCTTTGTATTCAGCTTACCAACAAAGTTGTACATTACCGCTTGAATGTTGAATGGAGCGCCCGATGCAGTTTGATACCTTAAAACATTCAAAACAGATTTATCCAGCCGCTTAAGCTGTCGGTAATGCCATCGAAGTTTGACCTGAATTCGTTTCCAAGCGCAAAATTATGGTTAGTTCTCGATTGACCACTTCAGCTGATGTTCTTATCCTTTAGCCGTTACTCCGCAATGATTATTTCCGATAAACGCGTTGCAATTGAACATCTAAGATGGATATGGAATTGCATTTGATGGATCTAAGCGTAGTTCAGTTTCGTGGAAGAACCTACCGCAAAGAGCCTATTCCCCTATCATACTTCCGGCGTTAAAATTCCTATGTACAAATAATACCACTGAATATGAGGCATTAATCATTGGTTTGTGTGCTACTCTTATTATGGGGGCTAAGGAGATTAGGATATTTGGCGATTCACAATTAGTTAACAAGAAAATAAATGAAACATGAAAAATTATCAAAATACAATGATCTCACAGTGAAACTATTATAGAATTTTGAATCTTTCTCCATTGATAACATCCCTTGAAAAGATAATTGTCACGTGGATGCAATGGCAAGTGCCACTTCTCTGGTTTCCCCTCAAGATCCTTCAAAAGATTTCATTTTCATTGTGCATACAATTATGAAACCATCGATTGATGATAACGTAGATGAAGTACATTAACAACAATAGTCAACAACTCAAGTGAATGGTATGATATGATATTTAATTATTTGAAAAATGGTACCTTTCCCGAGCCAACCAATAGAAACACTCACTCTCATCTTTGAAAAGTTGCATCTAGATATATCATCTTAGCAAACATCTTATATAAGCGGTCCTTTGATGGCCTTTTGCTTAGGTGTCTTAAACAAACTGAAATCCCTATAGCACTTGAACAAGCTCATGCAGGTGCTTGTGGGGGGAATTTCAGAGGAAGATCATTAGTTCAAAAACTACTCCACATAGGATATTATTGGAAGAACATGGAATGAGATTGCTTTGAATATGTTAATAAATTCCACAAGTTTCAAGAACATCAAAAATTAATTCACACTCTTGCTTATGAGCTTCACACACAAGTTACTACTTGGCCATTCTCGGTATTGGCTTCGAATATGATTGGAAAAATATCTCCATCCCCATCCATAGGACATATGTTTATAATCATAGCAATAAAGTATTTCACGAAATGGGTAGAAGTTATCCCCTTATGTTCAATAGTTGACAGCTGATGTAATATGTCGTTTCATATTGGAACACATTATTGCTCACTTTGGGCTTCCTTCTATGTTAGTTTCAGATAATGGAACACCATTTAAGAATAATGACATGAAGAAGTTCTTGGAAACATTTAATATACAACATCGATTCTCAACACCTTACTACCTGCAATCCAACTAACAAGTCGAATCAACTAACAAAACTCTAGAGAAAATCCTAAGAAAGATAGTAAATAAACATAACAAAGATTGGCATACAGAGTTAACATACACATTATGGGCTTATCGTACTAGTATCAGAAGGTCTATAAGAAATACACCTTATAACCTTGTTTATGGAGCTGAGGCAATTATGCCCCTCCAGAGCTAGAGATTCCTTCATTAAGAATCGCTCTTCAAGGGCTAATTGATGACGATACTTACATGGAACAATGAAACAATGATTACACCAATTTGAAATGCTCGATGAAAGGTGCATCAACACCCTTGAACATCTTCAAGCCTATCATAAGAAAATACATCAAAGCTATATCTAAAATGGATGACATAGCTCTTCGAGAACCTATTAATGTTGCACATTTACGTCGATATTATGTCTAGCCCTTTTTTCTGAATAGTGTGAGTTTTAAAGCAATGATGTTAGAGTTAATGGATAGTATGACATTATCTCTTCTGTTTCCTTCATTCTCGACACATGTTCGTTTGTGTCTTAAGTTCTTGGGGTAGTGGGTCCAATGTGGTTTTGGATTCTTACTTTAGGTATCATGCTATTTCGACCTTATGGTGTATGTTATGTTACGTTAAATTCTTATTGGTATTTAATGTTTTACAAGTAAATCATAAGTGCATTTAATTTAGCATAACATACTGCATCATATAAGAAAAATTAAAGAAAAGACATGTTAGATCATGGAGATATTTATTGAGTAGTCTAATGCAAATTATTTAATAATTCAGATTTCCATCTAACACATAAACATAAAAATCCATTCATGCTCATATATATCAAAAAAAATTAATACATCTCATCAATACTACAATATCACTATGGTTTATGGCTGCTAGATTGGTCAAGATGCGATTCCCATGTCTGTTGGGAGATGCTGGTGTGTGGCCTGGGTCTAGACTCATGCTGGCCATCTCTTGCATAGTCTATAGTGACCTGTGTAGCTCACCCTTGTGTATTAGTGCCTCCACCCACTCTCGCTCGACCCGATTTCTATCAACCTAGATCCTCACAAACTCTCTCTGAAGCCACTTGACCTCTGAATATAAGATAGCCTCTATGTCAGATCTCTTAGATGTTAAAGCCTCCTCTAACTCCATCGCCAATGTTGATACCTGACCCTCAGCATGCTTAGTACACTTGGATATGCCAACATATGCTCCCCTGAGCCTCACATAAGGCTTGAATAGGTCCATACGCTATGCTACAAATGATGGGGGCATGAACTCTGTGGTCATATCCTCATCTATAGGAAGGGGTGGCACTTTCATTGCAGGTGCATATCCAAATAGGTCCTAGGACTCTATCATGAGCCCTACAAGATAGAAATCATAAAGAATAATCAGTATATCCATCATCATAATACATCCATATATATGAGCATGATATGCATACAAAAATAAACATAATAATAAATATCATCACCTCGGTCTGTAGCTTGATCAATAGGAATCTCAAATTTCCTACTACTCTCCATGTGCTCTTGGACATTGGCATGTGCAGACTGTAACCTCATGACCCATGTGGAGACTATATATATCTCTCCACTCATGTCTAGGAGGACTAGTTTTTCCTCTCTCACTATCCTTGCTCATGGGTTGGCTATGCTTGTCTTTTGTCTCCTCATCATCCTCCTCATCGTCCTCCCCCTTGTAATCATTATCCTCCTCTATCTCTTCCTCATCCTCGTCCAGGAATAGCTCCATCGGATCTACCCTCCTGCCTGACTCCATGTCCTCCACTGCATCCGGTAAAGGCCCTGCAAAGCCTATAGGGTGATCCATAGGAAAGATGGCTCTTGTCCATGTCACCTCCCACCACTCGCCATACTCCAATTTTGTGCCAATGTTCATCATCTATGTCGGTGACTAGGGGAATGTCTATATCCTCACATGTGTCGCTTAGGATGACGTCGTCTGCTATCAGTTGTTTAAAATCTCTATGTCTACAAGCACTCCATACTGACCATCTATATGAATCACATGGCTATGGTCACCTTTGTATCTGTCCAAACTGTCTCATGACATGATTGTAGTAGAAACGTCTTACTACGTGATCATGTCATCCTAGTAGTAGACTATCTCTGTATATTCATCTTAGCTACCCTACCGTGTTTGGCCAAAATAGGTCCATGAGGTAGGGTCTCCATATGATATCCTCCTCACTCAGTCTATCAAACCTCACCCTCCAGAATAGCACATCATCATGTTGCCATGCCTATCTCAAAGGATAGTTGAAAACCCATGGATACCCCACCACTGTGGCAATTAAAAATCCTCCAGGCTAGGTACAGGTGATATGCTCCAGAATCCATGTCCATAGTAGGGTATAGTGTAGCATGCTATGCAACTCTCCATAGGTAAATTGACCCAAATAATAGTATAAATATGCTAACTTATGCTCTGGCCCCACATGAAGACAACACGGTAGTGCTTCATGTCTCTAATTAGGTGCACTAATCCTCCCTCCATATGTGCTTCATAGCCATCAAGGACTAGTTCCAACACTACTATAAAAGTTAGATTGCATCTCAATAGTGGTGAGTGTGCATGCAGTAGCCAAGAAAGGTCGATGTGCAATCTCACGATCTAGTGGCAGACTGGTTTTCCTAAGCAATACTCGGTGTCTACTAGCATCTCCCCAAAACTCATACCCTGTGCTAAGAATACCCTCTCTCCTTGGATGGGCACCCACAGTATGTGGTGCACATCCTCTAGCATGACTATCATCTCCCTTGTCAGTAGGTGAAAAGTGCAGGTGTGTGCATCCCATCTCTCTACTAATGCCATCAACATGGTGTCATGGTATCCCATGACCAGCGTGAGATAGACCCAATAAAGACTTGGTTCTAGATCGCCAATAACTCCTGTGTTTAACGTTGAAGCCCTGCTAGCCGAACATCCAACCACCCGTAAAAGCGGCACAATGAAAGTGTAGTTTGTCGCTATTAAAGAAGAAAAATGTCATTTAAAACATCTTAAAATCTTGAATTTGTGCTTTAATGGTCAAAAAGTGTGCTAAAGTCATTCTAAAATATCTTCATTAAGGGTTCTAAACATTTTATTCCTTAACTAGGACACTTTGTGACAAAGTGGGACACTTTGTGACAATCTAAAAAAATAAAAGAAAAACCTTCCCTACCCTATAATTTCATTAAAAAAAAAAAAAATTGTTAAAATTGAACTACATAGAAGGCTAAATTCACTCACCGTGTGTCGTAGCACACCCTGTGTGACTGCCTCCCATAGAATCTCAATCCGCAGATGGGTACATGGATGTCTGCTCAGCATGGTAGCTCACTCTACTCCAAGCTCACTCTACAAAAGGTAAAAATATCAAAATGAATATGATTTACTCTCTCTTTTACCTTTTTATGCATGCACTTTTAGGTCATTTTTGTTTAAAATACAAGTACTTTTTATTCAAATTAACATATTTGGAGCTAGAGAACTTCATTTTTGACGACGTCGGTTGCGTTGGAATCATTGTTTCGCTCTTGTTCTCATCAAATGTCTATCATCATGTGGTATGGTACTTGGAAATTCCCTATGATGTACTTTTCTAGTTCAATGTGGTTGATTTTCCACCTTGATTCCACCTCAATAAAGTAAGCGGAATCAAGGGGAGGCATACATCTAACCTTGAATG
>VDFB02358353.1:0-57734 GCA_007258455.2 Sequoia sempervirens | reverse complement strand
AAGAATTTAAAAAATATAAAATAAACTTTTGTTTAAAAAAAATATTTTATTTTACTTTAAATTAATTAATATATTTTATATATTTAATATATATATTATTCATTAATAATTATCTTATTTTATTTCACAATTATTTTGTTAATTAAATTTAAAAAATTGATATTTATTTTATTTTATTTATTAAGTGAATATATCAAAATATGAAATATTTTATTTTACTTTAGGAATTATTTAATAAAATAAATAAATGCCTTATATTTTTATATATACTACAAACAATATGTAAACAAATATATCAATTTTTAAATTCAGAATTAATAAACTTAAGGAGAACAGGCATATTCACAAGTTATATAGCAATTCATGTATTAATAATGAAAAGAACATTATTTTAATTTATATATATTCATTGTTATATACTAAATTTAATAAATATATATCAATGAATAAATTAAGGCAATACCAACAAATATATATTATATATCACTGATTAATGAGATGTCTCACGTCTTAAGCTAAGTTCCATTATATTATTCTGACATATATATATATATATATATATATATATATTTGATTTTTATGTTGATTTTTCAATTTGATTAAAATAAATATATCATTTTTAAATTTATTGTTCTTTCACATTTAAGATTAAAAAGTATATGGAACTTTTTAATTTTTAAAAAATTGTTTTATTAATTATATTATTTTTAAAATGATATATTTATTTTATTTTATTAAAAAACATATATAAGACTTTTTGAAAATTAAAAAATATAGAATAAACTTTTATTTTTTGAAAAAATATTTTATTTTACTTTAAATTCATATATATATAATTATTTTATTTTACTTCACAATATTTTATTAATTAAATTTTAAAAATTGATATATTTGTTTTATATTATTTATTAAATATATATAAAAAATATAAAACATTTTTTTTTTAATTATTAAATAATTTTAAAATAAAAACTACTAAATCAATTAAAAAAATCATTTATAAAAATATGTTAACTCACATTCTAACCCATTTTATTTTACTAAATTAACTAAACCAAAAACGGATCACATCAAAGCGTGGGTTTCTCACACATTTTAGGCAAAGATTATGGATGCCCCATACCCATGCATCCATGCCCGGTGCTGGTTTTGAAATGAAATGAAATGAAATATTTTAATAACGTCCACGAGACCACAGCAGCCTATGGAACCCAAGAACAACACAAGACCACCACCGAAAAGAGAAAAACCCTAAACAGCCTGAGATTTTAGAGACCGCCTTAGAGCTAATCAAGGAGGAAGATGGGACGGAGGATGGCACGGCAGGCGGCAAGAACGAGGAACTAATGTCATGAGCCGTCTGAGATGGGATGCGGTTGCCTGAGAAGGAAGGGGTGGAAGACGCCGTGGGCTTCATCATACCAAGAGAATCGGTTGAGAGATCCAAGGAGGATTGGACGGCCAGGCTAACTGGTAGAGAACTATGATATTGCTATCAGGATTCAACCGTGTAGTTTCGAGTCAAACTCATTGACCCATGTTTCATGAGTAGTGGTTCAACAAGAACCCATCTCTCATGATATCGAATGGTCCACTTAGCACCTACATTACCTAGGTGGATGTCTATAGAGGTGGAAGCACCTGGTCCATTCCGGAGGTCACCTTATCCAGTATCAAGCCCAGTTTCGCCGCCTTTTAACCAGGAGTTTTCCAAAGCAAGCCCGCTTGAGTTGTTACCCCATTTGCAAAACCTTCAGCAAGTGTTGTGCCTTATGAACCATTCATAATAGAGCCCCTTTAGCTCATCAATTGATAAGTAGGAGGTATTTTTCCACAACGTGTCAAATTATGATATTGCTATGAGGATTCAACCGTGTAGTTTTGAGTCAAACTCATTGACCCATGTTTCATGAGTAGTGGTTCAACAAGAACCCATCTCTCATGATATCGAATGGTCCACTTAGCACTCATTGCATCTAGGTGAAACTAGCGACCAAGATAAATGCCTGCAGAAGCCGCCGAGGACCCTACTCTATGATACAAGGCTAAGGAATTGCTAGCTGAAGCATTAAAACCATGACGAGAAGGGGAGCCAATACGATACAAGGCTAAAGAATTGTTCATTGAAGCATTAAAATCATCACGCGTAGGACAGCCAATGAGAAAAGACACGACAGAAACGGGAGGCGTACCTGGGCCTGCAATTTGATGACCGTTTAAGTGCTGACGTTGGCTGCCGCTGAAGGAAGCCGTTCCCTTAACGTTCAACTCCATGGCGCAGGATGACACTGAACGGATTTCAGGCGGTCGAGAGAGATGGTCCGATGCTGAAGGAGAGCACAGGGTGCGCGAAAGCTATGAACAATTGGGATCGAAGGAATTAGGAGGCTCAACGAATTAAATTATAGACTAGCACTTGCACCAATGAGGTGTAATGCTTACGCGGATAGGCTGATTGGCAGATTTAATGGGAGTCAAAAGGGTTGGGGCATTCAAAATGGTGTGTACTAAAACACGTGAATGAAGACTTGATATAAGTGTCTTAGGTATTCAAAATGAAAATAACAGCCGCAATTAAGAGCTTCCATAAAAAATAAAAAAATAAATACAAAATAAAATAAAATAAAAATTATTTAAAATTATTTATCTTTAAAAAAATTTGAAAATATTTTTTATTATTTTTTAATTTAATTTTTTTAATCATTTTAAAATAAAAATCAATGAATATATGAATTCTCATGAATGTCGGCAATGTTGTACAAGTAGATTAATATTGACTTTTTTTCTTTTCATTGGGATCTAATAGAATCAAAGATTGAACGTGCACTAAGCAGATACAGATGTATGAAAAATAACTTCACTTGTTAGCTCTAGGTATGATTTTTTTATGTTATGGAACTGGTGGCAATTTTGGAAAATTATTAGTTTGTTATCAATACGTGTTAAATTATGTAAATAGATTATCCTGAGCTTTTTATTTGCTAGTCTAGTGCCAATGGAGCTAATTATTGAACAGGTGTAGATAGAGGCAGATAAAAGTTATAAAAGGTAACCTTGCTTGTGACATCAAATTGTTATTTTGACATGATAGATCTCGTGGTATATGGATGATTTCTATTTTATTGGAAATGCTTGAAGTTTGTGATAATAGCTAAATAGATTAATCTCGTCTTCTTTGTATTGTTGGAATCCAATAAAACTAAGGATTGAATGGATCTTGAACAGAAGCAGAGATAAATGATGAAAAGAGAGACAAATAAATGATGAAAAACAATATTGATTGTTAGCCTTAGTTGTGGTTTTAGATGTTATGGATCTAGTGGTATGTGGAGAATTGTGCTTTTCTTTCCAATGCACATAAAGTTGCATAAATTGAAGAATTTCAGCTTTTGTATTTGTTTGGTTCTGCTAGAGCCATGGATTCAATGGATGTGGAACATACTAGATGCTGAAATTTCACGTTTCTTGTGCCCAAATTGACCTATATGATTGTGTAAATAGATGAATCCTGACCATTTCTTTTGTTTGGGTCCCTTAGAGTTAAGGATCAAATGGATGGCAGACAGAAACAGAGATAAAGGATAATAATTAGCAGCACTTGTAGGTTAAAATAATTTCTTGTGATGTTATTGATCTGATTGTATGTGGAGAATTGTATATTTGTGAGCTCTTTTATTCCTTGGGTCCACTAGAGCTAAAGGTTAGACTGGGTGTTGAACAGACACAAAGATAAGATGAAAAGTAGCATTGCTTGCTGAAATTGTTTTTTATTTTCCAATAATCTTCTAGATGAGCAGAACAATAGTTTCATTCATCTTTTGAGTGAGCTACCTCATTCACCATCAGGAAAATGTAGTTTTGGTAAATGTCTTCCAAGCTTGAATTGTCTTTTGAGAACATGAATCTAGTTGTATGAAGATAATGATGCTTCTCATGGCAATGCCCATATGGTGTGTGAATCTATAGTATTGCTTGTGGAGCCCAATTGTTTTTTTGATCATATGGATCTGTTGTTATGTGGAGAGTTCTGTTTTTATTGGTTGTGCCTGTATTAGTTAGTTATTGTGCAGTTTCCAATGTAGCTGGATGCGACAAAAAAATGATTTTGAATAGTCTTGCATTTGGTTCTGGTTCAGTGCTTTTCATCTCTTTCAGCTTTGATATATGATTCATTAAAGGTTCACCGCTTCCAGAATTGATGGGTTTGCATATTTTGCTGAATTGTTGGCATTCATTTTTGATCCTTTGTTACACTCTGGGGAGTTCCTTTCCCAACTTATAGAGAATATTATCCTTGAGTGTGACTTCTTCAGGGGAAAATGTTAGCATGGATGTGAAATGGCAGTTCTTTAATTTTTTTGCTTAAAACTCTTTTCTTGAAACATTCTAGAAACATCCTATGATGTATTGCACTACATAAGATAGTTTGAATTTCTTATAGATACCAACTCTGTAGGGTATTTGTTTTATCCTAGTTTTACACTGCTTCCTCCCTCTCTGTTCTTGATCTGTTTGGTTGTGGTAGGCCATAGCTTGAAATTTTTCCTGGTGGACAGCTTGATATAGAATTGGTTGCAGTTGTTGGAATTTTTTACATTTGCTAATCACACATTTTAAAAATATTAGGAAAAAAGTGCAAAGCAAATTTTGTATGACTTAGCATGATTGAATGATTATTATGGGCACTATAGCATAAGAGCATGCAGGTTTGTGGCTCTCATTGGTCTTGCATTTCTTATGATTAATTTCAAAGTTGTCAGGTGCTTTTCATTTTGTATGGGATGGGTATAAATTAACAAACTGGAGGCCAAACTAGTGCGCGTGCAAGCACCATTTTCAATAAGTTAGACAAAATGGGGTTAGATGAGGATTCTCTGGCGATCTATTTCAGAAAGGACTTTGAATGGCTGGAGAAGAAACTTGCACGAAATAGTGTTTATCTGTATGGTGTTGAAGATGAGGACAGCAAGGAGAGCGAAGTTGTGAAAGAATGGCTACAGGAAGTCAGAGATATTTGCCATGACACCGAGGACATAGTTGATATATGTGCTATTGTGTCGGCACTCAGTCATGTCTGGGCAGCGACCGGATCGTGCGCCGCTTTGCAATGGGGAAGAGGATCAAGGACTTGAAACAAATAGTGATGTTTGCAATCCAACAAGGAGGTCAACTGAGCGATTCATGGAGTAACGGGGGAGCAGACTTTTCAAGAAGAAGAAAATCGGTTAAATTGGACAACGATTCGCCACCAGTTTGTGGTAAAGTTTGTCGTGCCGTAAACTTCTCGTCGGTGGCATCAGACTGGGGGAGATCGCGGTGGTGTTCCCCCACGTAATAGTCTATCCGCTAATAATATTAATATTAATAATTAATAATATTACAAATTTAAATTAAATTTATAATATTTATAAATATTATAAATTAATTAATTCTTTATCTTCATAATGAATATATTATTAATATTATTATTATTATTTTTGTATTAAAAATAGAGGAATAAATCATTACAACATTCAACCATCAGTTAATGAATAATGCACAGGACGGCTGCATTTTACAGAGATTGAGACTGAAACATACGGAATAAACGTAAAACTATAGACTTGCAAAATGGATCCCAAGTTTAAATACGCTGCAGACTTATTTTCCAGTGATAGCTGAAACTCGGGTCACTGAAAGTGTTGCGTTTGCTATTCATTTTGTATACAATTCTGCAATTACAGACATAAACAACCTCAAGCAAATGAAACAACAGCTTTATTAAATGCCTTCTGGAATTCTTGAAGGGCCCTCAGAAAGACTCCATCTTCCTTAACGCCTTTATGGTGGGCATGTTCAGACATAAGCGCCTCCCTAGGAACCTTTACTGCATCCTCCTTCAGCTGCCTCCAGAATTCAGACATTGTGATCTCCAAATGCATCATAACCTACGAAATAATACTAACACATGTGAGTCTTTTAGAAGACTCGGTAAGTGATCTCCTACTACTCTTAAACTTCTCTTCATTCCTAGCAATCCAGATATGCCACAAAATATCAGTGGATAAACAAAACCAGAATAATTTAAAATCTTTATTAAGCTTCATTTCATAAAGAATAACATGTTCCCACAAAAATCTGTCATTTCTATCCCAAATGTATAAGTCTTTACAAAAACATTTCCACACTTCTTTAGCATACGAGCAATCAAAAAAAATATGATTGATGGATTCAGGAGTTCTACACAAACTAAAAATATCTATATCATTAGAAGTGATTTTGAAAGGAACTTTGTGCAGAATGATTAACCACCTAAAGTGAGCCTTCTTGGACTCCTTAACATTATACCACATGGTGTTGAACACATTTTTCCATTGAGTATCAGAAAGAGAGACATTCCAACAGTTATTGAGATGATCCTTAATAGAACTATCGTTATTGAGAGTGTTATAAATCATCTTAGCAGTTAAATCAGAGAGCACCGAGCCATTTTTCCAAACAAAATCATTAGCAATGTCTAGGGTCTTGTCCATATCATTTGGAAAACTGGCGTCTCTACAGGCCATACTAAGAGTGTTATAAGTCCTCCAACTGGAGTCAGCCAGATTGAATTCATTAGCCAAGCTGCTCCAATCTTTAATATGACCATTTGAGAGAATATCTTTGAATGTAAGGATGCCTTTCTAAGCCCACTTCTTCGCAGAACAACCCTGAAGTAACACCAAGGGTTTAGACTTATGATCCAGGTTCCACCAAATGGAACTAAAGGGGTAACAATTGACTTTATTGTTGCAAGAAAAAATAAAATCTTTAGTCATCTTCACGTTGTGCTTAACCGACTCCTAAGCTTTCCAAAGGCTTTTAAAGACCATGGAACCGGCAGGGACCATAGGGTGCTTGCCAAAGAGAATATCACTAAAGGGCAGGGCTTTCCAAGACTTAGCGTTCTTGGGGGTGGATAAAAGGATGTTGTTCCTCACAAGGATTCTCCAAGGCTCATTCCCAACTAGCGCCTTAACGATCCACTTGGCAGAGCTAGAGCAGTGCCCTGAAGCCTGAGGTCCTTTAAACCAATCCCACCTCGCGACTTGTCAAGGCAACACCACTTCCAATTAACCGAGTGCTTTTTCCTTCTACCCTTCCCATCCGACCAAAGGAAGGATCTAATTTTCTTCTGGATTTCATTAACTTGATAACTGTTGAAGAACCAAACCGAAGCGAAATATATGTTGTATGAAGAAAGTATCTTTTGACAAACTTGAGCTCTCCCATCCAGCGAAAGGTATTGTTTATTCCAACCCGCCAACTTCTTTTCAATTTTCTCCCTAATCCAGATCCACATATCCTTCAAGTTGGGACTGACAGCAAAGGGAATTCAAAGATACCGAACTTGCTTATTAGGACCTCCCCATTGGAACTCATAATGCTTAACCCAATCGGGAGGGGTTTCCTGCCAATCGAGGAGACAAGATTTAGCAATAGATATTTTAGCACCAGACGCACGGCAGAAAAGAGTTAATTTTTTCATTAGGGCCTGCATGTTTTCTTCCTCCAGTTCAAGGAATATAGCCGTATCATCAGCAAACTGGATGTTTAGGATTTTAGCCTGGTCAGGGAGTTTTATGCCTTTGATCCTGGGGGACACGGTGTTCTCCCTAAGTAGGTAGTGAAGGGCATCAGAAGCAATGACAAAAAGAGCCGGAGCCAAAGGGCATCCCTGTCTGATCGACCTTCCCAAATCGAACTCAGTAGAGAGGGATCCATTTACATCCACCTGAGCAGTGGCATCTTTTAGGAGAGTGTCAATCATTTTGCAAAAGTTAACCAGAAAACCAAAAGCCTCCAGGGTGGTCCTTAGGAAGGCCCATTCGACCCTATCATAAGCTTTCTCGAAGTCCAACAGGAGCATGGCAACATTTTGATTGGAGTGCGTAGCCCATTCCAAGGACTCCCAGCTTGTAATAAGATTTTCCAGGATATATCTACCTTTGATGAATCTCGTTTGGGTGTGATTAATGAACTTGGGGAGGATATCCACTAGTCTTAGCGCAATCACCTTGGCAAGAATCTTGTAGGAGACATTCAGGAGAGTAATAGGTCTCCAATTTTTGATAAGTGTCTTGTCCCCCCCCCTTTCGGAAGGAGCTTAATGATGCTCCTGTTTATATTCCTTCCCAGGGAACCTTTCACTAGAGCTTCTTGATACACTTGCAGTAAGTCTTCGTTGATCCAATTAGGAAAGGCTTTGTAAAATTCAATGGGCAGGCCGTCCCTACCAGGAGATTTATCATTGCTCATCGAGAGGATGACCTTCTTGATTTCTTTTTCAATGATGTCGGCGTCCAAAGCCAAAACATCATCCTTGGAGATCTTTTGGGGGATAATACCTCTAATGAACATCCTAGCATTGAGACTCTCTTCACTACCACTTTCCGCACAAAAAATATTTTTGAAGTAGGAATGGAATTGGCTCATAATACTATCTTGGGTAGTGAGTGTATTACCACCATCACAGATCTGCTCAACCTGCTACTTAAAATTTTTTTCCTTCAAGAATCTAAAGAAGAACTTGGAGCCTTTATCACCACAATTCACCCAGTTGAGTTTAGTTTGAACCTTGAGCCCTTGGATCTTGTGATTTTGAATCTTTCTCAGCTGGTTCTTAGCCAAGATGAGATCCTCACAAAGAGCCTCATCATTCGGATTCTTTTGAACCTTAGTTTCAATAAAGAGCAACCTCTTGTGCAAATCAACTTCTTCCCTCCTGTTATCCAACGCCTTCTTCTTCCCAATGGTCTGGAAGAATTTGGTCCAGCAAAGGACATTTTGATCCCATCTGTCAATGGCATTTAGATCTTTCAACATCCATTTATTGACTTCTCTGAGGGTGGATATTGCATCCACACAGTCCCTGTCGTCTAGGAGGTAGGTATTCAGCCTAAACAGGGGAGACTTGACAACTTGCTGAGGCCGGCCATGAGTAGCGATCAAAGTGGTTTTAATGGGGTGATGGTCAGATAAAGTGTACGGATGAACACTCACCTTAAGCCCATTGTTGTTAGGCTAAAAACTGAAAAAATCTTGGTTAGCATAAAATCTGTCAAGCCTGCAATAAATCCTCTTGCCACCCTTCTGCGAGTTGCACCAAGTATACCAAATGCCTTGGCACTCCTTTTTACCCCCTTCCATTGGGTCAAATAAGTTTAACTTGGCTTTCATCCTAAGCCAAAATAACTTTTCACTACCCTTCCAGTCCATGTCAAGACCCCCCCACTTGTCCTCCAAGTGCTCCACCATGTTGAAGTCTCCCCCAAAAATCCAAGGGACATCCGGCAAGTCCATTAACCACTGCCAAAGACTAATTCTTTCTTTGTAGTCATTTGGTGCATAGATAGAACAAATGCCGACTTTGCAACCCCTTTTTCAATAGTGATCCAGACTGCTCTGTTACAAGGAGAGATTCCTTGGCCAGAGACATAATGAGACCACTTGTTAGAGAGGAGAATGGCCGCTCCCCCCCTACCCCTGTCATGCAAGGTGGTAAAATGTGAGGATCCATTCCAGATGAATTTCATATTAGTATCAAGAGTGAACCCCATGGCTTTGGTTTCTTGCAAGAGCACAACATCCTTGTTAGCCTCCATATTAAGAAATCTTCGAACAATATATTTCCTATCAGGGGACTCCAGTCCTCTAACATTCCAAGAAATGCAATTAAAATTCATTATCACAGGTCAAGGGAGTTTCTTCTGGATCACCCTTGAGGTGATCAAAATACTTAGTAACTCTACCCTCCACCTCCGCCTTTTTAGGGAGAGGAGCTGGGAGCACAAGACTAGTTTTTTTCCTCTTATTTTTAACCAACTGAATTCCTCCTCCATTCACAGCCAAAGGTGTCCCATACTTCCTTGGTTGCCCAGGACCAACTTTGGTCTTGGGCATATGTAAAGGCCGCCTATTAGTGATATTCTCCTTGACACAACATCCTATGGTAATCGTGGGTTCCAGGTTGCAGCTTATAGAGGAATTGTTATTCCCAACTTCCATGGTAAGGTGGGGGTCAACTGTCACACACTTATTGTTCCCCTCCAAAGTAGAGACTGCATCCGTGCAGCCTATAGGGGCCAAATGGTTATCTTTTATATTAGAGACATTAACTGTAGCAAATTCTTCCTCCCCAGAAGCCACAGATGCCATGGGTGAGGGTTGGTGGTTGGGGATCAGGTTAGTAGCATCCATTGAAACAGTGAAGTCAGATTCCTTGGAATCTCTACAGTTCTTCCCCCTCGACTCAAGGTGAGAGCTGAAAGGTTCACTTGAGTTACAACCATTATTAACCATCTCATCACCACCATGCAGAGTGCAATGCTTGGTGAGAGCATTATTATTTAACTCTGGGGCAGAGTTACTAGTTGGTGGAACCGCCTCCTCATTCCCAACCATCGACCCCTCATCCATCGTATCTGAGTTCTGGTAATTAATTTTAAGATGGAACTGATTATCGCCTCTAGAGAGACAACCTTTTGACACCTAGGGTGCAGGCCTAAAGCCTGCGGGCCAATCTTTAAGATGATTCACATGAATTCTTTCTCTAATTTTCCTCAAGGCCAACTATTGGGCGTTGAATTTCTGCCTCAGGGCACTGTCAATATCAGAATTCGGGGGAGGAGAGTGACTGGGACCAGCAAGGGGGGAGGCAAGCTTTGTATCAGAACCCCTACCAACCACCGGACCGGCAAAAAACTTACAATCAACAAAAGTATCACCCACACTATTTAGCGGGGTCGAGGACGGGATCCTAGCCGTTAAGGTACAGCCAGAAGGAGTTACATCATTCTCCATGGGCGCCTCCAGGACAAAATCCGACGTTGACAGAGCCTCCCCTTGGCGGCAAGGCTTCTCCCCGTGGGTTGACAGGGTGGGAGCGACAACCTGTTGAGAGGCCATCCCCAAGTTGTTAGGGTCTGACCGGTCCTCATGCACAGGAGACGAGCCTCGGTTGCCTTTAGCAGACTCTTTACAAATTAAGGGACACCTTGAACAAAAGTGGCCCTCCTTTCTGCACAGGTAGCAGGCATTTAATCCGCCTAACACCTCCAGCAGACAAGAAAATTCACTTTCATCGTCAAAGACCACAATTCTATCCGAAAATTCAACTCCGGGCAACAAAGAGACCAAAGCACGAGCATCTAGGTGTAGGAGGGAGACCTTTGCCTCATCCACCCTAAGAACCTCACCAAATGGTGCAAGAATCTGGGGAATAATCTTCCAAAACTCGGGTGGGAGATTCTTAATCACAACCCATCTGGGACAGGATAGGGCTAAAATTTCCTCGGCAATGGTCGCATGTGACCACGCAAGAGCCCTAAAACTACAACCCCCAACATTCCAATAAGATTTTGCCAGCAGTTTTTCTTGCATTTCACAGTTCTTTAAAAAAATCACAAATAATCCTTTTTGGAGCATCCTGCAGAAATTAACTTGAATGCCAAACTTGTTGGCCCAAACATTTATAAACCAGGAATCAAGAAATTTGCGGGCTGGTAAATTGTTTACATCCAACGCCGCAAAGAAAATAGCAGTATTTTTCAATCTATTTCTTTCAGAATTAATAATGGATTTCATCTCAAGATTAGGAACAAGTTTAGCAGAATAAGAGCGCTCAGGGAGAGGCTTACCTTCCACGTTCCCACCATTATTGAGACCGCTTACCTCTGGAGCTGCTTCAACCACGAACTTGGCACCAACAGGGATTACTGGGCCACTATCTGAGACCACATCTTTAAAGGATTTTGGGAGAGCGTGCGTCGAATCCCCATTAGAGAGGGGGTCGGGGGGTTCCATGCCCCCTTCCACCAAGAAGAACAATCAGCGCACTAGGTTTCAACGTGCTCACAGGCGACAAGGAAGAACATGAAAGAGCATCGAGAAAAAAGAAAAAGAAAACGAAAAAAAGCACAAAAATAAAATAACTTCACCGCAAAGCCAAACCTCTATGGAGGAGGGCACGACCTCCCCCACCTGAAGCCATGTAACAACCAAGCCCCACAATTCGCGCGACCTCAAAACCTGTGCATCAGGGTTTTCTCTCCATTCCAGTCTCCTCATGAAATCAGTTTTTCACTCAAGAGGGCGAGATTATAAAGTTGCCATTCTAAATTAACTTGGCCAACCAATATAACTCTCATCCACATCTAATATTATTATTATTATTATAATAAATTAATAAAATAATAATAAATTAAATATTAATAATAACATTTAATTTATTATTAATTTAATTTGTACTGATAATAATATAAATTATTAATAATATTATTATTATTTAATTCTTCATATTATATCTATAATTATTATTATTATTAATTAATAATAATATTTTATTTAATTAATTTTTTTTGTTCAATAATTACTTTCGCTTTTGACTAGAGCTTTTGAACCTGTGGGGTCAAAATGGGGGACCCCATCCCTAATTACATGTTGAGGTATTAACACCTCATGATTTGCCTCCTACTGATGTCTCCTTTCTTGAAAAAACAGATTACATCATTTTCATCATAACTTCAACTACCATCCAAAAATCTCTTATAGCTACCACAATTCTTGCTAGAAGCATCTTAACATGCAAAATAATTGAAACTTTGACCCTACCCAACGAAACCAGTTCAAACTCCAACTGTAATTGTCTTACATGCATCCACATAATTTCAAACATTTTTTACCAAAACACAATAAAAACCTTACTTAACTTCTACAAGGTTCAAACCCCTGAAATCTAAAAAAACTGATGCAACAGTCCTTCATTATGTCTGCAGAAACTTAACAAACTATAAGCTTATCTTGTGCTACCCGTTTTAGCACCTAGGTTCCTTTTTACTTTCACCCTCTGCCAACTCACTTTCTTTCCTTCAACTGCCATCCACCTTGCTTCCGCTTTCGCTTGTTCAATGATGGCTTCCACCTTCATCAACTTTATAAACAACTTCAGAGCTTGCCATCCTAGCCTTGCCTCTTCCCCGCAATGATTTTTAATTGCATCCTCTGGCCAGTGCACAAAAGGGATGCAACCTTTTGCTCCTTCCAGTTCTTCATTCTTGAAGCCTTCCCAGATGTCCAAGCCTTCACCAAGTACCACCCATTCTAAAATTGACTCCAGTCCTTCCAAGAAGTCTTCATGCATAATCATTTTCATCACTCCTCTCACTGTGCTTATCAGTTTGCCCAGGTCCAAACCCCATGCTACTATCAACAAATAGACATTTGGATGTTTGTCCTATAATGATGCCTTAAATTTCTGAACAACTTCCCCAGGATCATCCGCACACTTTGCACCAACCTCCCATCTATGAATAAAAACATTCCCATTAATCTTTGATCAGAGGCATCACCGTGGAAAGGATTCAGTTGCCTTCTCGATCAAAGTGAATTGGCCTCCATTGAAGTCTCCTACAACACTGCCACCACCACCACCACACTCTCCTTATGCCTTCTTCTACACCCCAATCTCTATTGTTATCTCTGATTATCGAGGGACGAGAGGTATTAATTTCCTTATCACCACACACTTCAATCTTAAATTTCCTTCATATTGGAGTTGCCACTACCATCTTCTGCATTGTTTCACCAGTCATTTCAACTTCCTACAACTTGCCCACTAGCTCCCGTCATTAATGTTGTGTCCTCACCACCTTTTTTAACTTAATCTTTTAAAACTAGACTTCTAAAATCCTCAATTCTTAATTCATCGATCTCTCTAAAATTTGTAGCCCACTTTGACAAGATGTCAACCTTTGAATTACTCACTCTCCTTATGTGACTTACAAAAAATCATCACATGAATTTAATTCTTCTCTAATTTTTGCTATTGTATTTTGAATGTGCCATGCCCCTATTTCCCCTTTCATTATGGCTTGTACAATGATAAGTGAATCACCTTCTAAATGTATTCTTGAAGCTCCCAGCTTCTTGCCCAGTCTAACTGCCAATAATGTTGTTGTGGCTTTTGCTATGTTATTTGTTCCCTCCCTCAACTTCTTCGCTCCAAAAGCTACTACATTCCCTTCCCAATCTCGGATGATGAATCCTACACTTGATGGTCTAGGATTCCCTTTTTAAGCTCCATCAAATTTAACTTTCCACCAACCCTCCCTCGACTTTTCCCATGCATCCCCCATAGCCACCTTTTCAGTTGGTTTAACCCAACAAGGCCCCTTAACGAGCCGAATATATTATTATTATTATTATTCTTTTATAAATATTAATAACAATATTAATATATTATTATTTTTTATCAGTAATAAGATATATTTTATTAATATAGTAAAGAAGTACAAACTGTTGAGTCCAAAGTGCCATAACCAGACCAATTCTCCTCATATCAATAAATTCATGACCCTCCTAATACCCATTACATACAAAAACCATGATTATCCATGGTTAAGTAGCTATACCCCTGTTACCACACAACAACCCCCTATTACAACTAACTACTGTTTCATCTATACCCAAAGATAACAAAAGGCTGTAAACTATCTTTCATATAGCTATATACTGCTTCATCAATGCCCGACAATAACATCAAGGGCTATGATCTAACTTTAATTACATACTATAATATGCCAGTAAAAACAAAATTTAACCTTTTGTACTCTGCAATAATGGTCTTGCCTTGAAGACAAACTTATTGCAACTCTCTGGAATGAGGATGCCCCCTTTGGTGTTGAATCAACCCATAATGCTTTAACATCCATGCTAAACACTCCACTACCTGCCCAGCTCAAACCCCCTTTGAAACATTCATGGTAATTTCAGATGTCCAAAAGAGCACCATCTAAACTTTGAAAGTCCTTTATTAGGAATTCTTTGCCTTGATTTTTTAAAGATATCCCAATTTTAGACATTATGTCTGCAACTTCATTGGCCTCTCGTTTCACATGAGATACCTTGAATTCTTCAAAACTTCCCAACAAAACTTTAATCCTTCTGATATACTTATTCAGATACCATACTCTCGATTCCCCTTTTATAATATCATTACTAATGACTTGAGAGTCTCCTTCCAAATGAAGCCTTTGAACCTTCAATTTGACTACTGTTCTGATGACAATAAGAGCGGCCTGTGCCTCCGCCTCATTATTGGTTCCATCCATTAAACTTCTAGCTTCTAACAATAGTATATTCCCTTTCCAATCCCTGTCAACAATACCAACACTTGAGGGCCCCAGGTTGCCCTTAGAGGCACCATCAAAATTAATTTTAATCCACTTGGTATCCGGTGGAATCCACAAAATTTCTTTTATTTTTCTTGCCAGAGGCTTAGCCCTCAAAGACGGTCCATTAACATGCCTGAACTTAATCAGTGGCCAACAAGATTGAATCCTGGCATCCTCTTGGTTAAAGAGGTTTTGGAACAATTGACTTGGGCTGAAGCATTACTCACTAATTTCAAGATAGCTCTTTCTAACCTTGCCAAGAATCTTTTTGAATCTTCACTCTTCTCCTAAAAAATCCTTCTATTTTGCTCTTTCCATAATTCCCAGATAATTGTAGAAGGGCAGATCTTCCATATACTTGAAAATATTGATTTTTGTTTAGGAACAAACCATCCTCTAGCTAACTCCCTCAACGTTGCAGGTAATGGTCCATACCAACCGAGACACTTCAACACTGCTTTCCAACATTCTTGAGAAAATTCACAATTTAGTAGGAGGTGATCTAAAGTTTCCTCCTTGTTACACAACACACCTAAAAGGCCTATCAAATCCGATCCTTTTTAGCCTATCCTTAATATATAATAATAATAATAATAATAATAATAATAATAATAATAATAATAATAATAATAATAATAATAATAATTTTATTAATAATAATATTTTTAATTAATCAACTCTAATAATTTGATATTTTAAATTTAATTAATCTGCTCTGATAATTTGTAAATTAATCAGTTATAATAATTTTAATAATAATAATTAATATAGAATTAAATTATTAGAGCTGATATTATTCTTTTTAATTTAATTTAATAATTTAATTTTAAATTATTTTATATAATATTTGTTTTGTTCTTTTTTTCTTCTCTCTAGTTTCTTTGCTCCTTCGTTTGTAATTTAATTTTACTACATTTTTCCTTTTTACAATTATTTGGTTCTTAATTTTCTATTTTTCAAATTTAAAAAGATTGTTCTTCTCTTGATTCGTTACTCTTATTTTTTATAATTTATTTTTTTTCAATTTTTTTTACTCAATTATTTGTTTCTTATTTTTCTATATGTTTTTAAATTTAAAAAATAAATCTAATTGGTTGTATATTCTAATTGGGTTTACCAATTTAAGTTCTTTTTTGGCTTGTTTTGGTTCTTCTCTATTTGTCTAAGTTTTTGGTTCTTTAATTTTTTGTTTTTTGTTTTTTTGTGTTCTTTGTAATTTTTTGTCTTAGTGTTTTTTTGCTTATTTAATTTAATTATTAGATTATAGAGATTTAAGGAAGTCTCTTAAATTTTTATTTTTTTAGATTTTAAGAAGCCTATTTAGATTTTAATATATATAAAATACGCCCAGAGTTATCCTTGTCGAGGTGCCTATTTTCATCACTTTTTCTCAGTGCAATAAGCGTCATGATAATGATAATTCTCAACGTATTATATATATTAATATTTAATATATGCATGATAGTATTTATTTTTAATTAACATTTTGAGGTTTGGTTCCTTGTTCTCCAGTCCTTTCTTCTCCCCCACTTATTTTTGAGACCATATTTGTATCCTAATCCTTCACTTTCCTCTTTTCGATGATGGATTGTTGAGTGTGATAAAAAACACTGATAAAAAAAAATACACAACAAATCCAAAAGAAATCTCTATTATTCAACATGGATTGTGGAAAACTTATGACAACTATTTAGAGCTTAAGTTGGCAAATAACAACTAGTTATAAAAAGGGATTGACTTGGAGCCACAATGTAATTGATTTTGCAAGTTCAAAGGTCAAAATCATTGTTGTGGATTTGAGCATCCACATAAATGACTAATTGTAAGAAAATGTAAATTGTAGATCAAGATTGGACCTTTAGAATGTTTAAAGTGAAATATTAATCAAGATTCATGTTGTTTACCAACTTGTACCAAAAAAATACTAATTATATGCTAATCATTACACTTAATATAAACAAAGTAAAACAAATCTATAAAAATATTAAGTATACAATTTTCACTATTGTAAAAATAAAATATTGTTAGTAAATAGTTAAATAAAAATGTCTACTAGACCAAAACAATCTAAAGACTAGAAAAGGACATTGTGGCAAAGGTGGCAAAAGAGGGTTAGCAAAGGAGGTGGCAAAAGAGGCCTGGCAAAGGAGGCGGCAGCTTCTAAATTTAAAATCCTCTTCGGCCAACGGCTAGAAAGGACGGTATTGTTTTATGGGATGCAGCACCAGCCTTTGCAAAATATTTAAGTGGGTTCTTCTCCGACAAATCAGCTTTTGTCATTTTGCTCGTCCACATACCAAATAACGCGCCTTCGCTCACTCAACCGTTCTATGATCAGCACATTCTCAGCTTCCCTTCACGTCCTGCATTGCTTTCTGCTCTCAGATGGTGAGTGGTTTTTATGCCTTTTCTTTCAATGTTTTTAACCTTATCAAATGAAAACCAGATGTCTCTGCTTTCCCACATTTATTCTGCGTTCTCATTTAAAACAGGACCTTGTTACTGCAAAGTAGGGTTTTGTGGCAGCGCTTTGTATATTCCATTAGAAGTGTTAATGGAATCCTATTTCAGCTGAATGAACGTTCTCTGTGCGTGTTCGTGTGCGTGCAGGGGTTTGGTCTGGGCTGAAGGGTTTTGGCATTGGTATGGAAGCAATCCAGCTGAATTCTTTTAGGTTTTCTTAGAAAATGGGCCAGAGGAGAAACAAAAATACATACGCAGGACTGGAGAGGTCCCTTACGTCAATATTGAATTCTTGTTCGGCTACTGGTAACGATCATAGTACGATTGAGAAGGGCTCTCCCCGGTCCCGAAAATGCACCACTGTCGAAGAGAATGAAAATGGCAACGGCATTGCCCCGACGAATGACCGTGTTATTTCGAAAAGGGTGAGAAGCAGGGGCAAACATCCTGGCAAGGAGAATGCCGTTGAAATAGAGCCAGATGGTGAAAATCTGTCTAAAAGGAGGAGCAGCAGAATAAAATCAAAAGGTGTACAAGGCACCCAGAGGCTTTGTGGGGCAAAAGATTCTCCTACAACGAAGCATAAAAAAGTAGCTACAAGGAGTTCAGATGGTGAGGGCAGTCAAGTGAGAAGAAGCAAGCGCAGTCGTGTTCAGAGTAGCGCTGCTGCGGGATCTTCTACTGTAAAAAATCATGACATGGCTGATGCTTGCTTGAAGAAAAATTCTAGCAAAGTATGTGATCTAACAGGTGCAAATTGTCCTCCCCAAGGGTCCTTGTTGCCACGGACAGAAACCGAAGCTATTGAAACAGGTAGCAATTCTGTTCCCAACACACCTGCTATCAACCTTACGCAGGAAGTGCACCACATTTCTGATGATGATGGCAGCCCAAATACGTTGGGTATGAAAGATAAGTCCTTGCACAAGTGCCAGAATAATGATGACAACTTTGATGACAATGATGGCGCTGCAATCATTATAACAGAGGTTAATTTGGTCTCTAACTTGTTAGAATTCTGTGTACCATGCTTTATGACCTATACGAATTGTCGTTCATTTGCTATGCTTTGAATAGAACTGACATCATATCACTTTTGTCGGAAAACTGAATTCTCTCACAGATGCACAAGAATTACTCAAAATTACATGCCAAGTATCAGAAATTAAAGGTGATGTTGTGTCTCGTTTGCTTTTCTACATTTAATTTGTTGCTTTGACTTAAAAAAGTTCTATTACCATAGTAATGTGTATGTTTTAATCTTGTTTTTACAAATTTATACAGGCAAGGAAGCTCGATGAGGTTGATGCTTATATTGTACAGCAAGCCAACAAATTCAATGTTTACGTTAGTGGTATGTGTTTTGAATCTGAGTGCCTTTTTTATCAGTGTATTATCAGTGGACTTTCCAAATTGACATTCTTTTCCCAATATATTTGCTTGTTGAAAATACTCATAATATCATATTCTTTGTGCAGAAGCATGATCTAGTAGTTCTATTAGATTTGTCATCTGGTAATTATTCCTTTAGGTTTGTAGATCACGAAACATGGTATGAGTTTATCAGAGAACCGGTGTTTTAAAGAACCTTATTGCATGATTTAAAACTTACCTCATGGCCTTTTGAGAAAATATCAGATGCTTGGTAAGATTATGCTGGAGTTTATTTTGGTATGCATGGATTTTGTTTATGATGTGCTGCATAAAACATGTCATGCAAAAAATTTGCTCATCCAAAATGAGTAGAATCATGTTAATGTCATCATTTGCATCTCTATTAATTTGGTGTTATGCACTATCTTGTCATTTTGACATTTGTCGTAAATTGAGAATATTTACCAATTTTGTGACCTTTCCAAATATACGTGTTGGTAAGGAGGCCATTGGAAAAACAGGAAGGAAGCAAATCGTTTTCCCTTCTTCTGGTTGTTATGTTTGTGCACTTAAGCCTAGAAGTATCTATTGATCTACTCTTTTTCTCACATCCAACTTGTCTTATTGCATTGATCTAATATGAAAGCAGCTGGCCCCTTCATTCTTGGCTCCTTTGTATTTGGATTATTCTGCAGAATTGTGAGATTTTGAGATTATAGGGGTGTGAGGATCAAATAGTTGCAGAGAATTGAGATTGTTTCCCTGGGAATTTTGATTGTTTTGTGCTTCTTATTGTTGATTTTTGCAACAAATCTTTTTATATTGGGGAGTCTAGGATATCTTTATATATGATCATTTTAGGGATTTTGAATTTTATGAGTTTTTATAGAGGATGGATTGAGAAGGGAAATGGCACGATGAGTTGGTGAATAGGAAGGTTGACACTCTTTATTGCATGCAGCTTTTCTTGTTTCATGGATCTAGCTTGAGAGGAGTTGAACCTACATTCTCAACACTTTTGGCTTTTGACTATTGTGCAGAACTGTGAGATTGTGTAAGATCTTAATGCACAATGGTCAAATAGGTGGAGAAATTGTCCAAGCTTGTTATTTATGGGTTTCACAATGATTTATGTAGTATTGGAGAGTTTGGGGCATTGACCTCAATATTTGAGATAATACATCAAGTAATATTCAAAGAATAGGGTAGCCAACTCAAGGGCTGGTTTGAGTAAGCTAAAGGGCAATGGTTACATCTTGGGGTTGGAAGGAAAGGGACGAGCTTAGTTTGAGTTCTTGATCAATTTTGTTATTGATATGGTATTAGGTAAATAGGAGGTTGCTTTGTTGATTCATTTGGTTTGTCATATCTTAATCTCAACACGGCAGGTGGGGGGGTTTCCAAGGAGAGTCTTGTTCGGAGGTGAATCATGCAGTAAGACAGTGGGTCATCTACTTATCATGCTTCTAATAATAAATCTGTTGTTTGTTATAATATATTATTTGTTCAATCTCATGTTAGAATGTGCTCCTGGGGGGGTTTCCAAGGAGAGTCTTGTTGGGAGGTGAATCATGCAGTAAGACAGTGGTTCATCTACTTATAATGCTTCTAATGATAAATCTGTTGTTTGTTATGATGGGTTTCCAAGGAGAGTCTTGTTGGGAGGTGAATCATGCAGTAAGACAGTGGGTCATCTACTTATCATGCTTCTAATAATAAATCTGTTGTTTGTTATGATGGGTTTATATTATTTGTTCAATCTCATGTTAGAATGTGCTTCTGGGGGGGTTTCCAAGGAGAGTCTTGTTGGGAGGTGAATCATGCAGTAAGACAGTGGTTCATCTACTTATCATGCTTCTAATGATAAATCTGTTGTTTGTTATGATGGGTTTATATTATTTGTTCAATCTTAATTTTTTTATGAGAATTTTTAATAGCTTGAGAGTTGCTTTTGTGCTTGATTGAGGTGATGTCAATTTTCTAGAAATGTTTCTATAAAAGTGGTCTTTCCTGAAATGGTTTATTGCTCTAGTTAAATCTGTCACTTTCTCCAGCATAGATTTTTTCTTAACTATTTATTTTGGTGGCTTGGCTTTCATTCCATGCTGGTTCTGGTCTCCTTGTATTTTCTGTACACAGCATGATCTGCATCAATGATAATCAACATTCCAATCTGGTCATCTGATGGTTTTTAAGAGCCTGGATTGTTTCCAAGCTTGATTCTTCTTCTCTTTACCTTCTTGTTACTCTTTTCCTCTTGCCTTGATGCTCCTTGATTGTATGTGATATTACTGCTGCAACTTATAGTCCAGAAAACATTATTTCAGTTATGAGTGTCTTAAGGTACATGAGAGTGCCTATGAATGAACATTCAAATTCCTTCCTTACCTTTTTCTGGCTTGATTTGACCAACCAGGGAAACTTTGATTCCTTTCCTTTTATCTTGCCTTATACTTTAATCTTTACTGCTCAATTGAAGTTTGTAATTGTAACATTCTCCAGCATAGGATTTCTCTTTAACTATCTCAGTGACTTGGCTTTAATTCCTGACTATTTCTGGGGTCCTCGTATTGTTGTATGCAGCAAGATCTGCATAAAAAATTCAACATTGCAATCTGGTTATCTTGATGGTTTTATCAGCCTGGGTTGTTTCCAAGCTTGATTCTTCTTCCTGCACCTTCTTGTTACTCTTTTCCTCTTTTTTTGATGCTCTTTGATTGTATGTAATACCAAGTGTTCCTGCTGCAACCTGTAATAGAGAAAACATTATACTCATTCGTGAGTGTCTTAAGCTACATGAGAGTGCCTATGGATGAACATTTGAATTCCTTCCATACCTTTTCCCTACTTTGATTTGATCAACAAGTGAAACTACTCTGGTTCCTTTCCTTTGCTGCCTTCTTATTGTATGTGTCTAATGAGTGGGACCTAATAATCCTCTCTGTTTGGAGAAAAAATATTTGGGTCTTGGAATATTTGCTGAAAAGGTTCGATCAAATTTAATGAAGAGTTGTAGTGCTTGAAAAACTATTTACCTCTTCTTTTGTTGCTTGAAAAACTATTTACCTCTTCTTTTGTTGCTGTCTTGCATATTGAATATGCATACTCTACTTCTCTTTGCATGTACTTGGATGCTATATCCTTCTTTCGATGTGATTTTTAAAACTTTGCATCCTAGTGCCCATCAATTTATACAATGGCTACAATGACTATGGGACAAAGTTTGACTTTTTCTGATTTCATTCCTTGTCCAACAGATGGCCACAACATTTATACACTTCCTACGTAGCAGGTACATGTTAAGATTCCAGCAATGGTGAAATAAATGTCCCTTTCTTCTGGAATCTCAACAAATAATAGAAGACTAGGATTTTTGTTTTTTTTGCGTACCTTCTTGTTTTGCCCTTATGCTTATTTGCTTTGTTATTTGGGCTTCCAAGTGTTTAGACATGCAGAGATTCTTTCTTGATCATTCCATTGCTGCCCTTTCTTGTTCTTTGCACAAGGCTTGTGTGGTGGTGATGTGCTATCCCTCCAACATTGGAAGGTCGCCTAATGTTTGTAATTTTTTCACTTTCTTCCTTGGCTAAGGAGTTGTTGTGATGTCTCCTCCATCACTGGAATCCTGCACTCTTTGGGGATGCTAATTTGCATTCTTTCTAGACCATATGGAATTGCGATTTGCTACTTCCTCTTACTCTTTTGATTTAATGCTGTTGCCCCATCTTTGGAGTAGCCCCCTCTTTGGAGTTCCTTTGCACACTTTATTAGTGTTTGGAGTGGTTGTCTACTACCTCCTCCACTGGCACTTGCCCTCTCTTTGGAGTCGCTTTACATTCTTTTTTGACCACATGTTTGTTGATTTGATACAATTTTAGTTGGGTCTCCTGATTGAAAGGCTCTTACTTTGGCTGTACTTGAGTCTTCTCTACTTCCCTGGGTGTGCCAAGGTACACAAGACATGCATACTATGGCCTTGCTTCTCCTCCAATAAGTTTTCTAATGCAGCCAATATATCTCATCGTTTTCAACAACTTGGAGGCAATGCCTGTGGTTTGCATCATAAAGCTAACAAATGATGGCTTAATCTAAGAAGAACAAAATATTAAGGGGCTTACCGTGCTTTCTTCTATCATTTATTGAGCATCTTGTGCTGAGGTAGTTTTCTTCCTTTGTTTCTTCACAATCCATTTCAAGCTTGATCCGTAATTGGTAATCGTGATCATTTGGTGTGTAGATGTAGCTTGATTAATCAAACGAGCAAGCCTTTCAAATAAGCAAGATTCAAGAGAAAAATATTCTGTTTGTAATTCAGTGTTAAAAATAGGATTTCAGATTCATGGATCAATCTGGGGTCAACACTTAACTGCACTAAACTGCAGAGTTCAATGTGTAATTTATGTGAATGTTTACAACAACCAGAGTGGAATTTTAACATAGACTTATGAATGCAAGACAAATAAATATAGACAATAAAACCAGAATCACAATTACACAAATGGAAAGTTCCATACATGGCAAAAACTTCAAAGAAGATATGTTGAAATGTGTATTGTATATATCTCCAAGAAAATGTCTCTACTTGTCTGATTCTTATACACATTACAAATATCATGAAATAGAGAATGGTGCACATGGCCTCTCAAGAGGAGCAGAGGAAACATAAGCCTGCTTATGCGGCCTGGCCTGTGGGACAATGGGGTACCTAACCTCCAAAGTTGAGCTTACTCCTGGATTGTTACGATTTGCTTTTGTATTGTCTGCAATCTTTAAAATGACAATAGTATATATAGGCAAAACACGATTTAGCACTTATTAATTTCATATTTTAAGTTTTGTTCCAATGGTTTGCAATTAAAAACAATTGTGAAGATACTGAATGATTATTGTTTACTTAGCTTCAAAATTTTCAGATGCATGCATTTTGCTTGTTGGTTGACTAGTTCACTGGAGGAATTTTTGTGGCATTTTCACTAAATATGATGATGTCTTATCCCATGCCACAGAAAGTGATACATACCATTTGTGGATCAGTTTCACTGTTCAGTTTACCTCTCAAGAATTATTGATGCTGTCAAAAACTGGAGTTTGACACTGAATTCTGTTATGCAGTTGCAGAAGGATTGCTTGAACACCTGAGAAATGATAACAGTCGGCTACGTTCAGAGGCTGATGAGTCTGTGGCTTTGAACAGGTATATTCTATGTGTTATTTAAAATCACCTGGTTGTTTATCAAGATAGTGCTACATATCTTTCAAACTGTATAACATTTTACTTCTTTGTTCCAATTGCAATACCTCATAACACATGATTCATGTGCAGAGTAAGAATACTTGAGTGCCAGAGTGGTCTACTTGAAGAACGGTCAAAGAGTAAGTAGTATATGGTATTTCCATGCCCTTCTCATGATGTAATCGGTGCTAGTGGTTTTTCAATCTATAGTTATGCATGTTATAAAACATGAGTCTGAATGTATGTGTGTGCATACTAATATCTACAGAAATAATACAAAATCGGTTGTTAATTATTTATATAGCATTCTCATCATTTGACTTTTCTGTTAAATATTGTGACTATTCTCAATTATCAATTTTTATCACTGTATTGTTATCATAACAAATCAATGCTTTTAAAGAAGGGTATGTTAAGTTTGACTGCCTAGAGGAAGAAATTTCATTGAGCAAAGTAACTAACCCACTGAAAGTGAGCCCTCCAAGGGAGGCAAATTCTGGAACTATCCTCTAAAGTGGCGGTAGCTGAGGAGGCAATTGGTCTCAAGATGCCATGAAGGTAAAAATCTGTGATGATCCAGATAATAAGTGCTGAAGGTGAAGAAGATTGACCAGGAAAAAGATATATGGAATTTAAATTAGGGCAAAATGTTCCATTTGTTTGATCAAGTCACTGAACATGAAATGCAGCATTTCAAAAACACCACACTGTTGACTAATGCTGAGAAGTATTAGATGATCAATTATAGTTGAAATGGCTCTTCAACGACTAGTGACTTCCTATCTTCTTTGGATACCTGTTCGATGAAAATACAAGGTTTGCAAGTAAGCTAGAGGAAGCAGAGGAACACATACTGTTTAGAGTTCAGTGCTATAAAAAAAGGTAATTCAGGTTCATGGATCAACCTGGGGGAAATACTAAATTGCAGATCTCAATGTGTTATGAGAAGAAGTGAATTTATGCCAATTTTTACAACTATATCGTTATCATGCTAAATTAGTGCTAGTGAAGAAAAAGGGTTTGCTTACTTCTTTATTTTGCAATCTTATTGAATTGTAGTAAAAATGTTGCATGTTATTGTTATCATTATTTGTTTTAGGGGAGAAATACATTATGAAGCTTGTGGAGTTTGTATATCACATACTGTACAAACTTCACAATTCAGCTTTGTGACAATATTTGAGCTATGTGCCAATATATTATTGCTTTTACAAAACATTTGTTAAGGCATGTCCAATACAACCTCTATGTATAACTGAAGGACTTAATCATTATGGTGAACCTTTAACCAGGGACTTGAAATTTATTACTTATAAATAGCAGTTTTCTCTTCTATTATTGCCCTTGGCTTCTTTCTTCATTAGAAGAAGGCTTTCTAGTTTGTTGTATTGCATGGCAACTTAGGGTCATAATCAACTTCTCATTTCCTGTATTGGTACTTATATGAACCTGCATTTCTACATCTTTATCACAACTTTATCTCATGTATGCTTAGACACTGATTAAATCCTTACATGTATGTCAAACATGGATGGAGTATTTAGGAACTGTAGCATGAACATCTAGTTTTTGCCTTGAATCATCAACAATGCTGTCCAGTTTAAATGAAAGATTTCTTTTATTTCAGTTCCAAAATCCTCTTGGGGTCACTGCCCAAATTTAAATTCTTTGAAATTTTGTAATTTGGCATCAACAGAGGATCATGAAAATAATAGGATAGGCTTTCTCCCAGTTAAAAATCTCCCACTTGAATCAGTTCTTCTCATGAATACAATTTGGCTATAGTCCAAAGATCTTTGGGTTTGGGAAGACAATAATAGATAGAAATGGAAAACAACATAGTACATGTTTATGCTCATTATTGTCCATGTAAAGTAAAATTACAGGATATTCACCTTGCTAATGTGGATCTAATCTCTCCATCACACTTTAAGAAAAAGAAGCATTGGTTATTCCTTATTTTGTAGTTAGGCTTTCCTTTGGTGGTTTCAAGTTCCTCAATTACTAAGGATATGCTGGAAAGCCCATTGCCAAGGTCTTTCATCTTGTTTGTCTCCTTCCTCTATTTGTTAGGAGGTAAATCTTGGATACACTGACATAAACATGCATCAAAGTATTTCCCATTCTTTCAAGTTTGAATCAAGGAATCGTGAACTAGTATCTCTTTGTGGCCTGACTATTTGGAAAAGGAATTCAAGATTGATTAGGTTATCGACCTATTTTTGAATATGAATAGGGGATATTTTGTTCAAATATTTCTGAAATTATGGGTTTCCTCAATGTAATGTGTTGAATTCAGAGTCTAATTCTTTCACTTTTTATGTCTTTGTTAACAAGCAGTTTAGACTTAGTGCCCAAAACAACCTCTGCATGTAACATAAGGACTTAATCATATCATGGTGAACCTTTAAGCAGCGAACTTGAAATTTAGTACTAATGATTAGCAGTTTGGTCTTTTATTATTGCCCTTGGCTTCTTTCTTCACTAGAAGCAGGTTTGCTAGTTTGTTGTATTGCATGGCAACTTAGTATCATGATCAACTTCTCACATTCTGTATTGGTACTTATATGAACCTGCATGTCTACATCTCTATTACAACACTTTCTCTCATGTCTGCTTAAGAGACTAATTAAATCCTTACATTTATGCTGAAAAGGGATGAAGTATTTAGGAACTGTAGCATGAGCATGCTAGTTCTGCCTTGAATCATAACGATGCTGTCCCATTCAAATGAAATATTTCTTTGATTTCATTAACAAAACCCCTTTGGGTCTCTGCCCAAATATGAATTCTTTGAAATTTTGTAATGTCACATGAACAGAGGATTATGAAAAAAATAGGACAGGGTTTCTCCCAATTGGAAATATTCTTCTTGAATCAGTTATTCTCATGCTTACAAATTGCCCGTAGTCCAGAGATCTTGTGTTTGGCAAGAGAATAAGAGTGAGAAATTGAAAACAACATTAGTAAATGTTTATGTTCATTATTATCTATGTAAAGAGAAATTGAGGGAGATTCACCTTGACAACGTGGATCCAATTTCTTTATCACTTGTTAAAAAAATAAGCAGAGTTTGTTCCTTCTTTTGTAGTTAGGCTTTCCTTTGGTGGGTTCAAGTTGCTTAATTACTAAGGAAAGCCCATTGCCAAGGTATTGCATCTTGTTTGTCTCTTTCCTCTGTTTGATACAAGGTCAGTCTTGGATACATTGACATAAACATGGACCCAAGAACTTCCCATTCCAAGTTTGAATCAAACTTATTAGGATAGTAAGTTTGGATTAAGGAATCATGAACTACTATTTTCTCTTTGTGGCTGATCAATTGGAAAGGAATTCAAGATTGGTTAGGTTATTGACCTATTTTTGAATATGAACCAGGGATGTTTTGTTCAAATGTTTTCTGATACAGTGGATTCCTTCAATGTAATGTGCTGGATTCAGAGTCCAATTCTTCCACTTTGGAGGCCTTTGTTAGTGATCGGTTTACATTTCATGATGGGTTGGAACATTTTACTAAATATTGAAATTCTTTCTCACACAATTTCTGGTTTAACATTTTATAGATCAAATTGCTTGTTTGTACTTAGATTGAATTCATTTTGTGAGTCACTAAAATTTGAGAAGATGGATGTCTTTGGGAATGCCTATAATTTCTGTTTGGTTTCCTTGTTGGTTTGCATCACATTACATTTTTCATTTAACTAAGTGATGCAGCTGCAGCCAGGGTTCCTATTGTAAGGAAGCTGGGGCCATGTAGCCACAAAATACATAGCAAAAGCAAAGGAATGAAAACAATTCATAGGGAACAATGCATATTATTTTCTCAGGTCAACCATTTACATTAATTTATAGCTGTTTAAACTTGGGGGGACTTGATGCTAATGGACCCAGCCAAAAGTCCTAATTCTATATTTTCTCTTTGGGTTACACAATTCTTGTTGGGCACTAAGATTGCACCAGCTGCATTGATTGTAGCTCACTCCTTTATCAAATTCATCTCCTTGGTCATCCAGCATTAACTGCCCCAATTCAAAATTCGCTGTCAACCCTAATTGCTGTTAAGAGTGACACTATTCTCTTTGGATTATAAATCGTCTCTTATAACTCTGGACTAGTATCATAAAGTTCTTGAACTTGTGTTTCTCAATCTTGGACTTGCAAGGGCATTCCAATTAGGGAATGAATACTTGATATCCCCAAATTCTTGTAATTAATGTGAAAATAAATTGTCCATGGGGAATGATAATTTTCCACCACTTTTGGTTTGAAAAATATGTTGAAAGGGTTTAATCTATTGTTTTATCTGAAAAACCACAGAAAACACACCTTAAATATGGCTGCTATCTTGTTTTTGTTATATTTAATATAGTGGGATTGTTTTTGCTTAACATGACACCACAGAAAGTGCTGATCTTAAGAATTGCAAATTAATTTCACACCTGCTTATTCACCTGTTGTTCAGAGACTGTATGCTTATCTTTATGAACTTTATAGTGCTGGTTAGTTGTGGACACCAATGTTGAAAAACTCTACGAATATTCGCCAAACTCGCGAGTATTTGTGCTTCAATAATGGTGGCAATTTACTTGCTTGAAAACTTGTGGCAATTTGTTCTGAAAAAAATGCAAAAGCATGCATTTTCTAACCCTTAACTCGTCAAAAACTCATCCAATGTAAAATAAAATCAATTTTATACAAAACTCAATTTCTTTTCTTAGGGTTTTCATCTATTTTAGGCTTCGGAATGCTCTGCATGCGGACGCCGCACTTGATCAATGCCAAACACATACACTAAGTTCTACCCATCCAAGCAAGCTACAAAACAAATCCTATTTAGACTGAGTTTTATTGTTCTCTTTACTGAGCAAACACTATGCAGTGCACTTCCATCCACAGACTTGGGGAAACAATGATGCGCTTTGATCATTTGTGGAATGTATTTATTGCAAAGCCAAAACCCCAAGAGTGTGATAGAGGTTCAAAATTGAGGCAGCCATAAGGAAAGCGTGCGGGGGGTCATTATTTATATTGGGAATATTCTTTGGACTTGACAAGTTAATCATATATGTGTGTTTTTGAAGAATATTTTAAAAAATTATGTATTTTCTAATGTTTGATAAATTTGCTGAATTATTCTCTGAGATTTCAAAATTTTTGGGCCTGCGAAGTTATTGCTGAGTCCGATTTTTACAACTATGGTGGACACCATTATGGTACTTGGTTAATACAAAAGCACTGCCAAAGACTGAAAGCCTTTGATGATAAATTTTGGCTTGTATTTATTTTCAAACTGTGGAGTCAATCATACAACACTTTCTCTTTCACAACACAGGTGTTTACTTGCTGTATGTGCTGAACATTTTGTCTCATTGCTGTAAAAGACCTCTTCAGACCCAACGCTTGTAAAAATTGTCAAACCCAATGTTGCAACTTGAGAACCAATTTGCGTCTGAATATGTGAACATTACTTCTAAATTTCAAGCAGATGATTTGACACTAGCAAGTTTTAAGTAGTATAAATTGTAAACAAAAGCGGAGAAGTTTGGTGATCTGTGGCAAAAGCAACAATAGGATGTTGAGATAAGTTGAATTCCACTTTTTGAAGTTGAAGCGGATGCTATCATCACTAAATTAGGACACACTGAGGCAACTGAAGTAGGACATTTGCAGGTTCTGAGGCACCTTCAGCTATCAAGGGGAATTCGGAAATTGGAACTAATTATAGGCAGTTAGCCCGTTTGTGGTAAATGCAACACAACAGATATTGACATAAGTCAAGTTCCAGTTTTTGAAGTTGAAGTGGAAATTATCCAGAACAAGGTTTGTGTATGGCAAGGAAATAATCCAGAATAAGTTCAAGAATAAATAATATATATATTTTATTATTTTTATTTTAAAAGTATAAAAATATAACAAATAGTGATATTAAACAAGATATTTAAACTATTAATGAACATGCTATCTAAAAAATAAAATAAATATAAAATACAACTAGAAATATTCCTCAGCAAGTTTTCTGGATTTGATTGTGTGAGAATTTTGGATTGTGGAAACTTGATATCATTACTAGAAATATTGTTATTTATATATGATAAATTATTACAAACATTCAATATTCATATTTAAAATTATAATTGGAAATAATATGTTATAAAAATTGCAAAACATAAAACAAGAGCTTACATATAGAACATTAAATACTATACTAATATAAATGTTACTATAGTAATATAAAAATATTATATGTTAAATAATACTATGCATCTATATGTTACTACTAGTCAGTGACTTTACCATTATAGTTATAATTTGAAATGCATTCCATCGGATGCTGAGCACATCCCAGATCATCCCTTGCTTCTTCCTCGACAACTTCTTCTGGCTGTGCCTGTTCTGCTCCTCATTACTGATCAATAGACAGAATAGATTTGCTTTGATCCAGGAACAGATCATGTTTTGGATCAGGCAGCACAAGAGAGATATTATGTGTTTAAACCGGTTGAAGATGGTACAATTTATTTTTCTATGTAGCATGCCGACTGTGGCACTGTTGCAGGGTGGCACAGGATGAGAAGGTGGATGGTGAACTGTGAAACAAACTGCAAACAGATAAGACTCAATTTTTTTTGTAGTTGTTGTTTTTAAAAGATCAAGTGCCGTTAGCAGTCTCCAGTGTGAATGAATGTAATGGGAAATTTTAAATGATTTTTTTTACTTCAAAATTAAACTGCCGAATTTCAAATTTCTTCCATAAAACTGTTGGACTTTTGCAGGTTCTGAGGCAAATTCAGCTGCCAAGGAGGTTTCAGAGCTGGTTGTCGGTACCAGGTGAAGGAAAATAACTTCACTAGGAAAATATTAGCTGCAAAAGGGACAAACTAAGAAATGGTACATAAAAACACCTTGGTCAAGGAGAAGATGCAAACACCCCTTGCTCAGACTGAGAATAGTATTGGGATGTAAATGAAATTTCTGTTTACAAAATGTGAATCCATTATTTTCTAAGTACTTTGCAACCATTCAACGGTATGATCAATTGGAAGGGTGTGTACATTCACACATGGACACTCGCACAAACACAATTGGAAGGGTGTGTACATGCACACATGGACACTTGCACAAACACAACCACAAACACACATTTACACACATATACGCAAACATCAATTTATCAGCTACATATTGTAGCCAGAGTGTTCCTCAAATGACCTTGTAACAACAATTTACACACATTTATTCGTACACACATTTACACACATATACGCAAACATCAATTTATCAGCTACATATTGTAGCCGGAGTATTCCTCAAATGACCTTGTAACAACAATTTCATCGTACTTGGACTCACATTCTGGTAACAACAATTTCATCGTACTTGGACTCATCGTAGCTAGTTTATAGTTGCAGAGACCAACTGCTATGAATGAAAAACATTGCTACTATAATTCCTAGTTGAAAGAGATTTGTTTGCTTTAATTGTCGTAGAAGGGAGTAAAACATGTCCATTTGATCATACTGGAAATTAAAAACAGGGTTGCAGTTACCTTATTCGACAAACTGGGATATAGCATAAGCTGGAGTTACAAATTTGTACTTTTTATGGTACTGAATGCAAGTTTTGTGTTTATGTTTTTGCATGATATAATGTATGTGATCTCATTCTTGACGTGTGAGGGTTTATAGATTCTATTGGGCTATGATTCCTAAGACGTGTGTTTTGCATATATATTATCAGTCAGTCTGTTTAGATTCATTGGTAACATGGTACTAGTGAATTAGATGGTGAATGTGTTATTTAGATTATTAATTTATTTGGCAAGTTAAGGTATACCTAGGAGTATCACAAGTCACTGAAATTTTTGATGATTTTACAGATGCGGCCCTCTTAAAGGAGGTGAAGAGGCTTGAACAATTGTTGTTAGACCAGGAAAATATGAACAAGCAGACTCAGCAGACTCAGAATAGAGATCAGCTATGCCAAGATGTTAGCACTCAGAGCTTTTCCTTTTCTGAAAAATCAGTAGTTTTGCAGCCTGTAAGACAAGAGGTCATTGTGGGTCTTTCCTGTGCTGGGCTGCAAGAATTGTCGAAAAATTCTAGTTCAAGTTTCAAAGAGGCTATGGTGCAAACAGAAGTGATTGAAAACACATGCTACAATTGTTGCTCAAAGTGCCATGCCATTATTGAGGAACCAGAGAGTAGACAAAATTGCAACAATTCAGCTAGTGGAACAGTTAGGATCTTTAACCAGGTAAGTAGACAAATTTGTAACAAATCAGCTAGTGGAACAGTTAGCATCTTTAACCAGGTAAGAGTAGGAAGTCATGTTTTTGACAAAATATTTTCTACGCTTCTGAAAGCTCACTCATTTCTCCTAATTCATGTTTCACATGCTTGTCTATTCAAAGGAGGACTTGTGTGCTCCAACTCAAGGGGATAAACCAATGTTGGAAGACACTCATAAAGGTATCTTGTAATCTAAAGTGCATTCATGTGCACATTTAAGTGAATCTGGAGTTATACTTTTCAGTTTTCTAATAAAATCTTTGGATGTTCTTTTCAAATGTTTCTTCAGGATATTCAAACAATGTCTGTTGTACGAGGGCAAATAGCCTGTTTCAAATGCTTTTACAGTGTATGCTGGGGCTTCAGTTCTCAACTGTTAATGAGAGAGATGGGTTAGAAGTGTTGGTACTTCATGAATCGAGCGGTAAAATACTAATCCTTTGAATGTTGACACTCTTAAGGGTCTTGTTAAAATTCAAGTACCATGACTTAGTAGGGACGTGTATACATGTTGAAGTTGGTAAAAAATGCTGCTCAAATTAGTAGTTAAATAAGCTGTCAAATTTGTTTGATAGGGCATAAATAGTTAAATAATAATTGCAAAACTAAAGAAAAACTTCTGAGTAATTTCAGTTTATGCCAGTTCGAACAGCAGTTCAGTTCTGCAGTCAAACCTGCAAAAAACCACAAAAAACTCATGATTAACTCATTAGTTATTCAATAATTTTTGTTTAACTTGTGACTTATTCCTGTTTTTCTTTTTTTCTTTTCAAAATATACCAATTGTTTGATATATATACCCATTTTTTTGAATAATTCATCATATTTTAAATTTGCAGTGTACTTTCTGAGTATTTTTCCATTTTTAACTCACTTTTTCCATGCCGTGTAAATGGAATGCTACTGAGTCAAATAGTCACCTATCAGCCAAGAATTGTTCTATTATGTTTTTGATTTTTGGATTATTGACAACTACACTACAACTCTCAAGCATTATAGCTCATTGGTATTGCCTTCTCTGCTTGGCATAATAGAACCCATTCCTAGGCAAACTTGTGTTGGTTCCAACTAACATTGCTTCTGCGATGTATTTAGATTTATAGAAATTTTGCTTTTCTTCAGGTAAGTGTTAAGAATGTTTTCTTTTAGACATATTTTTCTGGGCGTAATAATGCAGTAATTATGATCAACCTTTTGAATAACAAGTGTAAAACATGTTGTATTTTTGTGCAAAGTATTTAATTTTCTTAATGTGAAAAAAATAATTTTGCCCTATATAAAACCTGTTATAGTTTAACACTCAATTCATTTTTGTGCAGGTTTCTCGTTTAAATTGAAGTATTTATCTGCTGAAGATATAAAACTGATGGAAAATGGACAGATACTCTATTGTTCTGTTTCACTAGGAACACTACAAAAAATTGCCCCAGATTGGATGAAAGAAGAAATTGTTTTTAGCATGGGTCAAGCCAATTTGTTTTTTGACAGAATATTACAAGTGGCTAATGGATGTGGAAGTAATATATTGGCAAGATAATGACATTGGATTTGGAAAATTCCAAATTTCCAATTTGCAATTTGTGATATATATGATCTGGATATGTCTAATCACTTAGTTGAACTGTAGAATTATTTTTTTAACTAGGGAGGATGGATTACAGTCCACTTCTTTTGTACATTTTGTTCCAAATGATGCTTTCTAAGAAATGTATAACAACATTTTCATTATGCAAGCTGAACTATATGTTTGACAATAACTGCAATAACATGTATGAACAACAAATTGCGTAAAGAACCATGGAAAATTTATTTGATGAGCATAGAAGATCAAACGTCAGTTCTTTAGGAAAAGATAATGCACAATAAAATGTGAGATTGATGAGTACATATTTGAATTTCCAATACATCCTACAGAAGAAAGTATATACAGACAGACTCTTGAGCAAACATCAATTGATTTAGACATTTCAATTGGTGAAAAGGTAGTTTAGAAGGTTTGAAGCCATAGTTTAAAATTCATACATTATTTGGCAAAACTAGCTTTATATAATAAAAGTTCTTTATTCATTGCATTAAATAAATTTATTTCTTTGTCAAGTGATTACTAATGGCTAAACTGACCCTAACTGGTTTTAAATATTGACAAATGTGATTTCCGACGAGATAACATATTTCATTTCCCTGAGGCTAAAATTTGGCTCGCCCAGCTCTTGTTTTAGTTGCGTGCTCCATATAATAATCACATTCAACACTAATGTAGATTTAGTTTGTGCCCCGACCATTACCTTTTGGTTTGGGTTTGGGGGGCCGTCTCATCTCAATAGGAGAGGGCCATTAGGCTGACGTATGAAATGGAAGTGGGGGGGTTGGGGAGCATTGTAAACAACCTGGTAGCTGTAGTTATATACTCTACCTTCTGGATAATTTACTCACCATCGGCTCTTAGGCTGATGAATGAAATGGACGCGGGGGGTTGGGCGAACACGTAAACAACCTGGTAGCTGTAGTTATATACCCTACCATCTGGATAATTTCCTCACCATCGGCTCTACCAAGATTTTTGTTCATATTGTGTGCTCTTCACATTTAAAGTTACATTAAACTAGTGCGGGGAAGTTGATCATATTAATATTTTATTGGAGAAGCATGAAACAGTTACAAAGGCCTAACAAACAGAGTCTTCTATCCAGTGCCTTTGTCTCCTGTTTTTTTATGGAATAGGTCAAAAGGAATAGGTTGGTTAGAATTTTTTTTTAGGTTTGTGATTAATAAAAGTAGAACAATTATTTACCATTTTTTGGTAGGGATGAGGTGTAAAATTGTTATTAAATGTTTGATTGTTGAAGAGTGTGATATTTAAATAGAGTGTAATCATACATTCTACTTTCTAAATAGTTTTTTTGTTATTGACTTTATACTGAGAGTTTTGTTTGTATTGTGCTCCTTAAGTGTTTGATATGTTTTGATTAGAGGTAAAAAACGGGTTTTGAAGGGGCCTGCAACCCTTTACAAAAAGTAACAGCTGAAGCAAAAAAGAAACATCAAAAAACAACCATCAGCCCATCGACAACAAACCACTAGCCAAAAAGCAGCCAAAAAATTGCACACACCACTATATATTGTTCATAATTTCACTAGCAGCAAGCTTCTATCCCTTAACCCCGGTATCAAACACCATACCCGAGGCCCCAGCCTAATTTTTCAGTCTATTTCTAGTCCTAACCTTAGGCCCACCAGTGATTACCTCACAACTCAAAACAAAACTTTTAGCAGCACCCTTAGTAGCAACATAATCCTCCCTAGCCAACTAACCCTCATTAGCGATAACATCAATAGACAAAATTTCCTTTCTCTTATTAGGGGAGAAAGCCTTCGCAGAGTCCGACCTAGTCAAGACTTTAGGAGCTTCTCCACTCTTCATAACCGCATTCCAAATTTTATCAATTTTCTCCTCAAGGGAGAACATTCTTGCCTCCATACTCTGTTTTAGATTGACGGTTTCCTTCGCCACAGTATTAGCAACAATATTGAGACCAACCATTAAATTATCAATTTGGCTTTGGATCGTAGGGTCCTCAACCTTGCAAGCAATGCTTCTAATACGAACATTAGTCCTATTAATCTCATGAAAAAACCATTTAAAAAGTTTAAAAAACACATTGGCACTGTCGCGGGCCGAACCCAATACATCAGAAAGATTCTCCCTATCAAAGTTTTCAATGCGATTTCCCACAACAACATCCGCTTCAAAAGAACTCTCATGGACCTTATCCTCAGAGGCATCCTTACCTTTACCAGCAGTGACATGAGACTTCATCCTACGAATGGAATTGGAAATTTGCTCTGTAGCAGCCATCCTCTTCTAAATCCTCTCATCGTCCGCCTTCTTAGCTCCCGCAGCTTGATCACCACCCACAGCTCTAACCTTTTGCTTAGGCAACCCAATGACAACGCTCAGAACATCCTCACCATGGAAGCCACCAGCCACAGAGAAAGGGGCATTCTTCTCCAGATGTTGACCAGGAATCAAAACCCTTCTCTTCTGACTTCCCTCCTAAGGATCCTGCACAAGTCTAGACGTAGGGGGAGGAGAGGAAGCTTCCCCATACAGATCTTTTTTGTCTTTGTCCCCCTTAGAAGGAAAAATCACCTCCACTAATATGTTATCTACTTAAGTGCTTGATATGTTACCTTAAACTAATGTGGGAAAACTGATCCTATTCGGATTTTGTTAGATAAGTATGAAAAAGTTACAAATTAGTAATAAATAGTATATTTTCTATATAGTACTTTGTCTCCGACTCTCTACATAATCAATATAAACCAATCAAAAAAATACATTTAGGTTTGTGGTTAACAACCTTTCTTTGGACTTCATTGTGCTACTTCAGGTTGATGACATTACTCTATCAGATCAATACAAATATATAAGTATTGTTTTGACTTTTTCTATGAAGTCTGGTTGGAATGTAAATTTAAAAAATTAATTTATCTAGTAATCTCTTTCAAGGACCACTTTGTAGATAGCTACCTCGTTATTAGAAATTCAATCAAAACTATTCACATAGGATGGAATGCCTATAATGGTCTGAAAATATAGTTGAAGACTTGTTCCCCTTTGAAAACCTTTTAAAAAAAGAATGAAAATTAGAATTATTAAGTAATAGAATCTATTAACTAGTAAATCGACAAATTTTTAAAAAATATTATTTTAATTTCAAAATGATAAGCAAAATTCTTTCTTCAATGTTGCCAATTGAATGTGACACCTTAAGCTAGCACATATTTTATCAATATATGATATTTGAATAAATGAATAAATGGTAGAAGTTTGGAGTACCCATGAAGATTCCATTTTTAAAATTTTAAAGATTAGAAACAAAATATTTGAAAACCTTTTAAATGAAAAAAAATTGAAAAAATATTTTTAAGATATTATATCACCCCTTTCCATCTTACCCATATATTGAACGCGATGCATACCAAAAGATTTTGGAATATCCGAAATGAAAAAAAAAGGATGAAGCATATTGTACTCTTAAGGCATTTCTTAATAATAATAGAAGCTATTTGATATGATAATATAATTTATAATTTAAAGATTTTTTTTTAAAAATATACATACATAAAATTAAATAATTAAAAAAATTATTTCATGTTGTATAAATATATTAATAATTTGTTATTTTAAAAAAAAAATTAAGAAACTTTAGTGTAGTTCAAATAAAAGAGGTTGTTTTTGGATATCTCTTTTTATTTTCGACAATATTAATCTTTGCATTAACATAGAGGATTCAAATCTATAAGTCCAATGATTCATTACGTCCAATAATCTTATACTATCCTTAATGACATAATTTGTTAAATCTTTTTATTTTATTTTTACTTATAGGTAAGTGGTGCCAAAATTTGGGTGGTACTCCCAGTTAGGTTTTTTATTTGGGGGGCACTTATACGGTCAAGACACAATTCATTATTGGATGGTTTATTGAGTGCAGGCCACGTTGGCACACACCTCACACCCTTATCAGCCTTTCCATTGACACTAAGGGCGTTTAGCATGGTTTACCCGCGCTTGAATTACCTTGCCACATAGTCCTCATGTTTTGTGCCAAGGAGAGACATGCCTGTCTTCACTCGAGTTATCCATTACATCCATATAGATGGCATTTACTACCTCTGCAGGCTTCGTGAGCTTATTCTTGCCATATTATGAGTGATTTAAACTTATTCTCATGTCTTAGTGCCCCCCTTTCATTCCAGGGGATTTAGCTTAATTCGCTATGATTTCACATGTTGGAAACATTTGAAGACTAGTTTGCTGGGATATAGAATGAAGTGTTGAGATTTTACAACGCCAATGGAGTCACCTATTCTGCTTATCAGTGACCGAAGCCAGTTAGCTTTTCTAGGGTGCATTACTGATTAGCGCTTGAAACTTGTGTTGTTGGAGAGGGGGTTGTTAACAATGAAGGCTATGCGGCTCAGTCTAGGCAAGAAGTTTTTAGTCTCATAGGAACGCTATCGGGTTAATACACACATTCTTGCATGTTTTGTTGCCTCACTCCTTGATCTTCGTGTGCCAAAGGATGTCATGGAGTAGTTGACTCAAAAATTGTTCTGTTCTTATTTATTGGGAGGGTTAAAAGATGTTCTAAATGCAGTGCAGCTTGGGGTTGGGATACCCCGCCCATAGGAGCTCGGTTTACCAATTGGTGGGCCACGTTATTACCCATTCTTGCTTGATATCAAGGATGGAGAGCTCCTGGTTCATCGAGGCCAAACCTTAATCGCCTAAAAATTTCTTCGCAAGTTGTACCAGTTTGAACCAATCGATGACTTCTATTGACTGGACGAGTTCGACGCTTAGGCAAATTATTAGGGTTGCATTATGATTTTGACGATGACCCAGATAAACCCTTCTACGAATTTAAATCAGATAGGGCACATTGTCAAAATTGAAACCCTCTTCTATCCCCATTTAAATTATACCAAAACTTAATCCAGAATGCAAACCCAGATAAGTGGGAGGTCTTGGCTTTTTTGGGAAGGTGAGGGCTTGCAGGGGATTAGGATCGCATAATTCTATATGAAATTGTGTTTCTATTTTGGGAGACTTGCTATTTAATTTGATTTTCTTATGAAGAGGAGATTTCGTTTTTAGTTTGGGAATTACTTGTATATTCTTAGTTTGATTGTGAGTGAAATTTTAATTTGCTAATGGAAACCACAAGTCCTTCCCTAGCATAGTATTATCCTCTGAGAACAAAGTTTTTCCAAAGTGTTGACGGTTCGACACTTTTTCACTTAGTAGGTGTTGTTACAACTTAATTGTTTTAGGTTACATGTATTGTGTTATGAACAAGTGAGGAGAGCCCTTGTGAGAGCTTCGGTCGTGTTCGTCTTTTAATTGTTTGCATTGTAACTCGAAAGTTTTGAAACACCCTTTCTTGATATGGTCATTTAGAAACAAGACAATCCCTGGTTACTTTCTTTCAATAGGGGCTCATGGTGTCTCATGGTGTCTCATAGTCAAACCCCAAGCTTGTTACCCTTGTTCGATATTGGTGTTTGCATTCACTACTTTATGATGTTTCCATAGTTTGATTTCATAAATGTTATTAGCTCATCACTTTCTTGTTTGTTCATTATTGTGTATTAGCTTTTCATTACAACTTTAAATAATTTTGTAAACCATTTCTAGTTAGAGTTCAAGAGTGTGTACTTTTTATAGGAGCCAAGTTTTTTTGAGTTTAAACACTTATCTCATGTTTGAGACTTCCTTACCGCTCTTTGAGGCTTCTTTTTATGTTTTGTGACCAACCTCATTTGCCTACTTTTTTTGATAGGATTATTGTTTCTAGCCCTTGCCAAGCTTCTATTTGTGCTGTAGTCAGACAGTCTTCTATTTGGTTTATGCCATAGTTTTCTAACTTGTCTACTACCTTGTTTGCTTCTCGATATGTATGTTTGATTGAGTATATCTAAAATTCTTGCATGAGTTCCTTGATTTTTTTACTTTTGATTGTAACTTCCAATCGCCAATTTGGCCTTTTGTGACTACGCTTATATGTACTGTTGAGTCACATTCTAATTTAATGGACTTCAAGCCTTTTTCCTTACATAGTAGTAATCCATTTAAAATGCCTTCAATTTCTACCGCATTGTTTGTTGAAGGTGGCAATCTAATTGATCTTGTCGCTATTAGCTGGCCTTTCTCATTATGGATTATGCATCTTTTGCTTGATAATCCTGGGTTTTTTTAGCATGCACCATCAGTGTTCAATTTGAAGCTACCTTTTGGAGGGGGACACCATTTGGCTTTATCCCTTTTTGCTTTAGAATTCAGGGAAAATTGGAAAAATGGAGGAATTTTTAAGGCTTGTCAGTTTTTCATCAAGCTTTCATCCCAACATGTGGATTTGGTTTCCTTTGTAACTTAATATGGGAATTCAACTATTCTGTTATGCTTCTTTCAATGATTTGTGTAATTTCTTCTACCTTTTTTGCTTTATCTTGAAAGATTCTTCTATTGTGTTCCTTCCATATGTTCCATATCAGAATTGAGGGGGTCGTTTGCCTTATTTGACCACATAAAGCTTCCTTTTCAAGATTAGGCAAGGTGATGAGAAGGTTCTAGAGCCTGTTACTTCTTGGGGCCTTCCATTCTAATTTATTTTCTAGCCAGTCCCAACAGTGTTCAGCAAAGGGATAGTTTAGGAGTAGGTGGTCCAAGTTTTCTTCGTTCATATAGCACATTACACACCTACTTGGACCTTTGGTGCCTAATGATTTTAAATCTATCCCTTGTTAGGATTCTTCCATGTAGGGTTGTCCAAGTAAATGCCCCAACCTTAGGTAGCACCCCTTTGCCCCAACATAGCTTTTTGGGCCAACAACCACTTTCTTGCTTAATTTGTATTTGGTATCCCAATTTGACCGTGTAATTGTTATATTTGGCACCACAACATATTATATTGCCTGATTGGTTATTTAGGCCGACTTTCCTTTCGCTTCATCCATAGGAACCTTTGGGATCAACCATTGGCCAACCCCGTTAACATCCTTTTTGATATAGTTTTGTACATTATTTCCCAATTTGCTACTGGTGATGGGGATATAGGGGGCTAGTTCTGGATATTCTTTTAGTGGTTTGTAGCCACCCCATGAACCTTGCCAAAAATCTGCCTTGCTCCCATTGTTAACTTGCCATGTTATGTGATCTATAATTTCATTCCTAGAGCTTTGCATAAAGTTCCAAATATGAGATCTGCTTGTAGCATTTGCTATTGTCAATATCATTTCTGGTTCCGGGACATCCAAGTATTTTTTCTGCATTATTTTTCACCATAGTAGAGAAGGATTCTAGTACATTTTCCAAATTAGCTTGGCCCCTAAGGCTGCATTCTGTATCGTTAAGTTTCTTATGCCAACTCCTCCTTCCTGGGGCTTACATACTTTATCCCATCAGATTAGTGGGATTTTGTGTTGTTCATTTGAGCCCTTCCATAGGAAATGTTTAAGCATACTTTCTAGCCCTGCTACAACTTTAGAAGTTAACTGCATACAAGACATTGAGTAAGTGGGGATTGTTGATAGATCCACCTTAATAATTGTTAACCTTCCTGCTAAGGTAAGCCATTTTCCCCTCCAACTTAGGACTTTATCATTACATTTCTCTTTTATTTGTTCCCATAGAGAAGTACAAATTATGCCTTTGAATAATGGAACCCCGAGATATTTGCAAGGTATCTCATCAATAGTATATCCCAAGATTCTGGCTATTATTTTTTGCAAGACTTTCTTTGTGTGGAAAAAGTAGATTTTGGATTTTTCCATGTTTATTTGTTGTCCTGATACATTTATATAGTCCTGCAAACATTCTCTTATTTTTTCTGCCTCTTGTATGGTAGCCTCCCCATACAATAATGTATCATCAACCAACTACGGGTGAGTTAGAGCTTCTACCCCTTGAGCAATATGTAGTCCTCTATAGAGTCCTTGTTCTTGATTGGAAGCAATGTGCCTACTAAGGGCTTCAACCATTATGACAAAGATAAAAGGGGAGATTGGATCTCCCTGCCTTATCCCATTGGAACTTTGGAAAAATCCACTTGGAGTATTGTTTATCAATATTGAGTATCTTGTTGAGGATATGCATTGAAAGATTATTTGCATCCATTCCTTGCAGAAGCCAAACTTCTCCATAATTTTGATCAGTAATCTCCATTTTACCTTGCCATAGGCTTTGCTAATATCCAATTTTATCATCATGCTTTGGATTCTTTATTTTTTGATTGTATGGACAACTTCATTAGCTAAGATGATACTATCCACTATATCCCTTCCTGGCGTAAATCCGCTTTGGTTAGGGGATATAATCTTTTCTAGCACCTTTTTGAGCATGTTTGCTAGAGCTTTAGAGAGGATTTTGTATATAGTGTTGTAGAGTGTGATGGGCCGGTAATCACCAAAGTTAGCACACACTTCTTTTTTTGGTAACAATACCACCATAGTGTTATTTAGATCTTTCACAAACTTTTTGTGTTTTCTAAAGTCTTGCTAATTCCCAAACAACGTCTTCTATGATGTGCCAACATTTTGGATAAAAGAATGTTGGGTATCTATCTGGGCCAACAACTTTAAATGGGTGGAGCTGAAATATTGTCTGCTTTATCTCTTCCTTAGAAATGTTTCAGTTAGCATTTGATTATCCTTAGTAGAAATTAGCTTTAAAATGTTGGCTAGGATTTTGTTATCGTTGAGAACTTCTTGGTCACCATCAAGCGTTAGGAGCCCACTATAAAATCTGATTGCTTCTTCCTTAATACCTTCTTGTTCTTGGATTAAGATTCCATCTACAAATCATTGAATGCTTGATATCTTTTTGTGGGCCTTTTTTTTTTATTTTGGACGTATTATGAAAGAATTTTTTGTTTGCATCCCCTTCTATTAGCCACACCTCCCTTGATTTAGTCCTCCAATACTCCTCTTCCCTTGCCAAGATTTTTTCACATTCTGCCATAATTGTCTTCTCTTTAAAGAAATCTTCTTGAAACATGCCTTCTTTCATAACCTTATTGTTAAGTGTTGACAGTTCTTCCAATCTCTCTTTTTATGAGAAAATGTTTTTACAGACTGTCTTGTTCCAATTTTGTAGCTTTTTCTTGATATAGTTCAACTTACACATAAAGATGGAACTCTTGGTCCCATTGAATTTAGGGGCCTCTTTCCACCATTGGCCAATTGTTTCCACCAGGTCTTCCCTTTGGAACCACATTTTTTCTATTTTGAAATATGAATTTGAGTTATTATGATCTCATGTTATTGTTAGTTTAACATGGTAGTGGTCAGATCCAGCCAATGGAAGAATTTTTGCTTCTAGGGTTTGATTTCCTTCTAGCCATTCTTGAGAATAAATGAACCTTTCTAGTTTTTCTTTTATGCAACATTCCCCAGTCTGCCTATTTGACCATGTATATACACCATTCTTGGTGGGTGCATCCATTAGGTTGTTTCGGCAAAGAAAGAGACCAAAGGCCATCATTGAGGTTGATGCAATTCTATTACCACCCTACTTCTCCTCTATTCGCAGTAAAACCTCCCCCTATGATTATCCTTTCTCTATCTATCTGGGAGATTTTCTGACTCAGAGTGTCCCATAGTTTCTCTTTTTCTCCATTCCTAGTTGGCCCATAGATATTGAAGAGAAAGAAATATTTATTGTTCTTTAAGCCTTTGATTTTACACAACATCCATTTTGATTGTTTTTCAATTATGTTGACATCAATTGCATCCTTTCTCCATAGTATTCCCAAACCACCTACTCTTCCAAAGGATTTGGAATAGACCTCCTCCCAACCAAAGATATGTAAAGCTCCTCCCAACCAAAGATATGTAAAGATTTTTTTTGTTTCACCCTCGATCTTGGTTTCTTGTAGAAGGATTATAGATCTGTGTCTACCTTTTCAATTTGGCGTTTGATCAAATGCCTCTTGTTACGGGCATTCAGTCCCCAAACATTCCATGTGGTGAGCTTCATGTCTCTTCTTGTTGGGAGTGATTTGCTCCCTTAATGTCTTGGAGGAAGTTCCTGATGCTTTTCAATCTTTTTTCACGAGCAAGCTCCTCCCTGATTTGATTCTTTGTTTTCCTTCCTTCCTTCTTTTTATTTTTCTTTGGCAGATCTAGGAATGCGCGATTGTTTGTGTTATGCTTCTGTTATCAATTATATCGAGCTCATCATATTCTTCATTTTTGATCTCAGAATAGAATCCTCCCGTCTCTTTCGTTGCTTCTATACTTGGAGCCATGTTCAAGAGAGGGGAAGTCTCCCTATATGGTTTCTGGATAGTGGCTTCCTCCACCTGTTTGTAAGATTCTTCTTCCTTTTCGACGGTTTGAGTATTATGCTTGGGAATTGGATCTGAAGGAGGTCTTACGCTTATCTCTTGAGTCTCATTTAACCCTTGCCTTATGCTTTCTTTCTGTTTTCCTTTGTCAGAAGTTTCCTTAAGGCTTGGAGTCCTGCTTTCCTCCACTGTTGTGCTAAATTCCTTTTTAATCCATACTTGTTTGGTCTTTGGGAAGGCCTTACGATTTTCTGTTTTGTGGTCTCGTAAAGCCCTTTTTTGACTCGGGCTTGTTTGTTCCTCGATTTCAATCCCTTGTATCCATTTACCTACCTTGGATTTGAGATGTATCTCCTTGGGAATTTCCTTTATTGCTGCTATCTTAATTCTTGAATAGAGATAGGAATTTTCTTTAAGCAAAGGAACATCTATCTGCACTAATGCTCCCAATGACCTTATGATCTTCTCTAGACATTCCTCAGACCAGAATTCAAGCAGTAGGTTGTATAACTTGATCCAATTTGATTTTGAATATGATATATGGACTTGAGGGTTAAAATTGGTTTCCCATTTCTATGTATATAGATAGGGTGTCCTTACATTTCCCACGTGCATTGAGCCAGAGCCTGATCTCTATTTTCTACAAAGAGAAAGACTACGATGAAGAAATTGTTTGGGAGGAATTTTATTTCGTGATTTTGTTTAATTCTTGAGTGACCCCAGTCTTCTATTTGTTTCCTTCCTTTCCGTGGTTTGATTATCCTACAGATTACGGCCAAATCCTCCAAAATGTTGATATCTTCCTCTATTTCTTTTTGGACGTCAATCTTAATTGGTGTACTATACTTGATTTCTCTATATTAGGGACTCTATCATCCTTTTTTGCTTTTGGCTTTGGAGTGTGTTTACTTTCTCTTTTTTTCATGTCCTTTTCCTTTGATATGTTTTTGGGTTTGGTTTTTCAAGTGCTTTGTGTCTTGACCTCCTTTGTTTGCTTGTAGATCTATAGGGTTTTTTGGGCCTTCCTTTCTTGTAATTTTTGATCACAACTTCTTTTGGTCTATTTCAATGTGGTTTGGCCATGTGATGAAGTGTGACATTCTGAAATCGACTCTGGTCTTCTCTTCTGTGATTCGTGGCGGCCTTCTTTCTCTCATATTATCCTTATTTTGATATTCTATTCACATTTTTTATATGCTTGATAACTTTTGGTTTTTTAATTTCACTTCTTCTCAAGGTGTTCCTAATTCGCATTCGGTAGATTTGCATCCAAAAAATTCGCAAACAAAGCTTATTTTCAATTGATATTTTGATTGAGTTTGGTGAACTTTTTTATAATCTGTTAAATCTTATTAATGATATTTCATAAACAATTATTTGTAAAAGATTTTAAAAAATCTTCTTTGAAATAAAATTTAAAATGAATCATAGACACTAAAGTTTTGATAGATACTACATATTAATTTCATTTTTTGTTAATTTTTTTTCATAAATATTTTATAAATCTATGGAAGTTAATAATGACAAGATTAATGCATCAAAGGGCCCTAGAAAATTGGTATGGTAAAATATCTACCTTCTTCCAGCTGCCCACTATGATAATGCACATGCAATCCTACCAAAACCTTACTCGTGTCTTTGCAAAAGACTTGAGGCACCATAATTTCATTGTGCAGCTTTGCTACAACATTCACTTTGCCCATACACTGAGCAAGGGTAGAAGCAAAACCTTCGCATTTCAAAATTATAGCTTTTAGATCAATATCTACCTCTAGCCCTACAATTTGCAAAGACATTCTAGAAAACAAATCTAGAAGGAATGGTTGCAGAAGCCCGAGCTAAATAGATGCATCCAAGAATGTAAAATGCTAGGTTTTGCGTTGAAGTCATCTCCAATGGCAGTTTTAGAGTTGCTCATCTAAAACACAACTAATGAATCATAGGGCAACCAGGTCATTACATGTAAAAATGCATTGAAGCTTTCCTATCTGAAATTCTCTCTTTAGGATAACTGGACACCTTCATGAGCTTCTTGCGAATAAGCCTCCATGGCTGGCAAGAACACTAAATGAAATGGTGAAAGAAATCCAAGCAAACAACAACCTTTGTGGCATAAAAAGCCTAAACAATGCTTGAAATCCACATCGTCATCTGCCATAATTTGAGGACTATTGAGAGAGGTTCACCATCACCATATGTGAGACAAAGATTAAGGTCTCCTCTTCTTGTTGGAAAAGAACATAGACATTCTAAGCAATATATTACTCTTGCTAACCAGTTTGATGTTTTGCCACCAATGGAATCATAGAATTCTTTCTTGGATTGTAAGAGAGATTTTTCTCCTGCATCGTAAATATGAGGTTAAGGAGGCCATAGCCAAGTCAAAACTTATACTATATTTCTCCAAGAAGTAAGATTAATTGTACTTGATACTATATTTCTTCAAGAAATAAGATTAATGGTATTTGGCTTGTTTCTTCTCTATCTAATGTATGGAGAGATAGTATTTTTTTCAATATGACACATAGAGAAGGAAGGTTGGGACTGTTATTGGTGTGTCTTAATGGGTCTACAAGTTTTTCATTGATAAAGTGGAGGACCCTTTGTGGGTCTTTACTTTATCAATGGACAAACCTATTTATTTTTATTTATAATTGTAAAAGAAAGATGTGAGTTATGGGAATGGATGATCATAAACCTTCCTCACGTTGATTGGGTTGTAGGAGGCAATTTTAATATGGTGGAATATCATTTAGATCACAATTGGTTTATTCATGTAAAATTAAGTAATGAGAATTTGACAAATGGCGATCATAATTTTGTGGGGGTTGTAGATCATATTTAGAAAAAAAAATCTAGTCATGCCCATAATTGGTACACTTGGACTAATTGTATATTCGAAGATGATAATAAACTTAGTAGGTTAGATAGGTTTTATTTTCTCCTAACCTACAACTAATTTAGGACTGCTCTAGGAATCGTGTGAAAGTTGATTATAATACTTCTCTCTCAAAACACTTTCTTGTCCTTTGTGCTATTTGATGGGTGGAAACAAATGAAGTGGATTATTAGTTGCTTTTCAAACTTAATACTTTACAATTAAAATCCCTTATTGATTTGTTGCACTAGTTGGGGCTTGGCATTCCATCTCAAAGCTAAAATAAGGGGAATCTTATAAAGAATGGTGTCATATAACTATTTTCAATGTGTTGATTTCTTACGATCTTTTGGTAAAAGATTGGCTTGACAACAAAAATGTAATGAGAAATCTCATTAAGGGAAGCTAGAACTCAATAGAAAATTGATCAATTCAAACCCCAATAATATTAACATTCAAATTTCTATAGCTACTATCAAAACCCAACTTCTAAACTTGATTTATATAAGGGGCAAGGAGCCAAAGTTAAGGCTAGATTACATTGTATTAAGGATGTAAATAGAGGTTCGAAATACTTCTTCAATTATTTATATTATAAACATAAATAGGAGTATATTTGCTCAATCCAAGATAAATCTAGGTAGATTCATATGAATTTGAAAGAAATTAAGTCTATGTTCCATAACTTTAATGAGAAGCTTTTTAGAGAGGATTCTCATTGGATGCACAATAAGATATTATTATATTATAAACATAAATAGGAGTATATTTGCTCAATCCAAGATAAATCTAGGTAGATTCATATGAATTTGAAAGAAATTAAGTCTATGTTCCATAACTTTAATGGGAAGCTTTTTAGAGAGGATTCTCATTGGATGCACAATTAATATTAGAAGATATTATCAAAGGCCACATGCCAAAAAGGGTGGATTCTAATTATAGTTGGTCTTTTAGACCATGATCTATCTATGGAAGACTTGGAGCATGCCATGTTTTTAATGGCCTTTAATAAAAGTCTTGGGATTGTTGGGCTATTAGTTAAATTTTATTAAATAATGTAGCAACATATTAAGAAATATTTTTATCTCTTATACTCGAAAGCTCTGAAACAAGGTTAATTAGGGACTAATATTAATAAAGGTCTAATCAAGCTTCTTCAAAAGGAAAATAATGCAAACTCTATCTTTGGATGACATCCTATTACTTTGCTTAACACTAAAAAAATTATTGCTACAACTTTAACCAAAAGGATCAAACTAGTGGCAAAAGGGATAGACCTAAACATATAGGGTTCCTAGGTGGAAATTTTATTCTTGATAACTTAATCTTGGCTTTGGAAACTAGTGAATGAGAACAACAGATAGGAAAATATGCTTTGCTAGTTAAGCTAGATTTCAATAAAGCTTATGATAGAATGTGGTGGAGATTTATTATTAAGATGTTGCAATGGTCGGATTTTGGTCCCAAAAAATGTAAACATGTTCAAATGTTATTTAAAGATGCAAATGCCCAATTGGTTATTAGTAATTCTTTGTCTGATTTGTTCTCTATGCAATGCTCTATCAAGAAAGTGTCATGCCCATAAATTTTTGTCAGAAAAAACCCAACTATTATTTTTTAATATATATAAAATACATAAATTCAATTGCCACCACTTACAAACATGTTATAAGATGGATATCTTAAAAAAAAAGTTACTTCCAACTCACATACCACTACTATCTATGTGAATGATACAATATAACCCCCAACCTATATCTCTTCCCATACGTAGCAACATTGGGAAACCAATTAATCCTAAACATCGACCCACCATGAAAAGCTTTAAACATTGGAATAGATTGCCTATACCTAAAGTTTTAATTGATCAAGTTTCCTCCCTATATCATTTGAAAATAGTAGGTTACTTTATCCTCCATTATCCTCCACCGCTAGTATTCATAAATATTATTAGCTTCCTTCAACATATATTTACCATCAATTGATTATCAAAGGATTCCTTTATAAAAGTATTAATATTTCTCATAGAGAATCCCTCTAAAAATAAAATCATTTTACTAACTTCATTGAAAGGATCATTAACAATTAAATAAACACATTTAACTATAATTTATTAATGAAATCATAAACATATTAATCCCTTATTTTCCTTTACTAAAATTGAATTAAGAGAATCATCATTAATATTTAAAAAAAAACAAATAATATTTGCTAAAATTGTTTAATAAATCCATTAGTATTTTAATCACTAATTTTTTTTATCTACTCTTTTATTTATATCTTATGATGGCTGAATTAATTAACAAATATTAACACCTTTTCCTTTCACTAATCTTGTTAATAATTTACTAACTTAATTTATGATTTTATTAATAGTTTGGTGGGGCTCTTTTCTCATATTTAATATGAAACTAAGTCTTTTATTTATTTATTTATATATCCCACTTTTTAGGAGAAAAAATAGTTTTCTTGAAGATAAAGCTTAAAGGACTTTCTTTCCTTCCTAAAACCACAAATCTCTCCCTAAAACTTAGCTTTAAATTTTAACGAACTTAAGATTTACATGTGATGTTTCTTTTTTTTTCTTTAATCTTCTTTTTAAATTTAACTCCCGCATTGGCCATCGTAGTGAATTATCATTGACAACAAACTAATGACACCGCCAACATAAGATTTGGCCGGTCGTTTTTTTTGGGTTAGTGCACCTCACATCCAACTAAACAGTTAAACACCGTGCTTAAACTCTGCTAATCAATCAAGCTCGACTTGGTCTGAGTTATGCCCATCTTGAAAGGAGGAGTAAATGTTATAGATTGACCCTAAATGCATTTCCTCATCCTGACTTTATGGCCAAACTTATGTTCTTGATTTTACTGATGGTGTTACGGCTAAGTGGGCGCCTATGCTTATCTATACTGCTAAAAATATTAATAACATTGCTATTAATTGCAGGAGTAATTCTTATCAACTGTTGGCATAAGGAACACGGTAAACTTGATCTTGCATATCTCATTACTAAATGAGGCCGCCTTCTCAACAATACCATTAACTCGCCTGGATTCTTGGGGAGCGATCTGCATGTTATCTCATGGATGAGTGGAGATACAGAGGAGGATAGACGCAAGGGGCTGCTTCCCCATTGAAATAAAATGAAATATTTTAATAACATTCATGAGGCCACAACAGTTTAAGGGACCTAGGAACAATAGAAGACCATCAGTAAAAATAAACGATCCTAAACAGAATGAGATCTTCGAGGTCAGTCCTACAACAATGAATTTTGATGATGTAGTGTGCTGATTGGACCAAACTTTCCTCCCCAAACAAAGGTATTTAAGTTATCAACTTGTAAGGTGTCCTCATAACTGACCTGAATATCTTTATACGCTGAGCACTCCATAACAAAGTGTCGTTCTGTCTCCACCAATCCCATATCCCAAAAACAACATATTTTTTTTTCCCACTTTTCTTTAAGAACCATCCACATGCCCGTTACACATCTAAGATGATGTGAGCAATATCATCTATATTTTTCTCTTGTTAATGGCATTGAGATCAATATCATTCACTAGTACTAAAAGGAATAGCAAGGAAGGTGGAAGGAGGGCATCTGGCAAAGGTTGCGTGTGCAGGGAGACTGAGACCCCCAACAGCGGCACACAATAGGACCATGATTTAAAACGCCACTGGTGGATGGCATACAAGCAGACAAGACATGGCTGAATGGATAATGCGAATTTGGAGGAAGAGTAATACGACTCTATCAGTCAAGAGTGCATCAAACTTGGGGTTGGCATTGAATTTGGGTGAGGACGGCCTGCAAAACCTAAGTCTGAGCTTGCATGCTTATTTAATCTTCCCACCAGCATCACTCAACATTTATTTCCTTTAGTAGACAACTCAACTACTAACCTTCAACCAGTCACTCAAGCCAAAACCAATGACATCAACTCAACTACATGCTTTTACTACATGAAAGATTCAACAGATAGTTTCCTTTTTGACTCTTTATGGAGTCTTTATTCTTTTCTCTTCTCTCTTTCTTTGATATTTTCCAATGGGAAGTGACTTATTTTTCAAATGCTTGGGAATGGGGTTCACTGGTTGTGGTCTTTATTTTGATCATAGTGAAAGAATAAAATATCTTGGGATTGACTTTCATTATAAGCTCAATTGAGAAACTTTTAGAATGAGATACAGGGAGGTTGGAAAGCCTATTACCTACTTCAAATTAGGTGTAGAAAAGCAGAACTTTGGGATTGAAAAAACAAGAAAACCCTTTTTGTTTTACTTGTCACACCGGTTGTACTTTATGGGTGCGAAGTGAGGGGAAGCAACGTGCCAAAGTGCAGTTAGAGACAAATAGAAAGAATCCAGAAACACCTAATAACAAGTAATCTCAAAGTTAAAGCCACTGTTCCTTATGAAATTCTTTTCGCTGAAGTAGGGGCTTTTCCTTTGGAAGCTTTGGCGATAACTTGGTTGATAAGTTATATAAAGAAGGTCAAAAACATGGATAACCACCGGTGGCCCAAAACGGTTATGGAGGAGACGCTAGTTTGAAGAAAGAAATTTTGGATGAAACAGAACAACAAGTGGTTGAACAAGTGGGACATCAAATTACATGAATGTGCTAGCACCAATAGTGAAATAAAAAACTATGTGAGGGAAAAATTCAGGACTACCATGTGGTCAAATCAGATTGGGCAAAAAAAACATACTACATCAAAGAGTTTAACTCGGATAAGGAGCATGGTGAAAAAATCTATTTAGGTGCAACTATTAAAGGGAAAGTGAGGCTGTTAGTTGCACAATTGAGGATGGGATCCCACCATCTTAGGTGTGATACTGGTGGGTGGAAGATACCTAAGGAAACGTGGGAAGAAAGAACGTGCTTATTTTTTAATAAGGGAGTGGTGGATACAGAATGGCACTTTGTCATGGAATGCACAACCTATGACAATATCCGTAATCAATACGCAAATAGTTTGGATGTGGACAATATGCAATAGTTATTTGAGGAGGATAAGATCAATCAAACGGCCAACCTTCTAGTCAAAATTAATAGCAGGAGATCCGATTTGGAAAAGAGTTTGAAGACAAACTAAGTTGTTAGTCTCGGTCCCATAGACTGTTTAGTCTTGTGGACGTCATTAAAATCTTTCATTTCATTTCATTCCATCCAACTGCTAGAGGAATATTAGGTCTATTACCACATAGGATGGGTGGTGACCCTTGCACTGGAGGAGATCACTGAATGAACAGAGTTTTATAGATATCATTTTATCCCTTTATTCAAAGAAATAGATATAAGCTCATGTGTTTTACTTAATTACAACTTTTCCTATTTTATGAATGTCTTTGTCTTGCATTTGGGAGTTCTCTCACGACTGTAGCCTTTGGGGCACGGTCTTTGTGTGGGGCTCATTATATGTAATCCACATTCAAAGCAGTAATTTAAATCTAATCTATAAAATTACACATATAAAACCATGTATAAATTTATCTATTATTATTATTATTTTTTTCTATTTGCATTACATGCTTACTGTGCACAATGCATATGTATAAGGGGTTTTTTTTTTATCTGCTTATAAATAGGGGAGATATGTGTTTACATATTTTGGAAAACTCTTAGTATTTATAATGTAGCTTACAAGAAATATTTTGGTAATGATTATGAAACTTATAACTAATTAAATTTACTCTATGCCCATTGTTTTTTTTCTCTTCTTCAGATAATACAAAACTTAGTTTACTCAAATAAAGGTAGATCAACAAATTTTCTTTTCATTCCTTATTGCAACATGGAAGAAATTTCTCTTGTTTCCATGTGATATATTTTGGTTAGCATATAGTTAACGAGTGAAGGGCCCCCTTTTTTTGTTACTTTATCCTCCCTTTTAGTTACACCCTCATTATTCCTAATTTGCAATGAACAAAAATAGGGAAAACAAATGAAGATATTACATAAGACTCCTTGCATATATCTTACTTTCTTAAATATATGATCTGTGATAGGGCGAATTTCAGTGTTAGAAAATGAACAACAAACAAGTGAGTGCAAAACAACAACCAAAAGACACCTTACACCTCAAGATTAGCCTAGTTGGATTCAACACAAAATGAAACCTTTTAAAATGAAACCTTTTACGTTGTCTCAAATCGATCCTTTGGTTGACTCTTCGATCTTTTGTGTTGTATGCTCCTTGGATGGCAAGAGATGCAAATATGGATTGTAAGATGGATGGAAAAAAATGAAAGTGGATGCAAGTATGAAAAATGGCTAAGTATGGCTCAAGAAAATTTTATGCAAGAGTTTGGCTAACATGAATGATCTCCCCTAAAATGAGAGAAAAGAGGGGGTATTTATAGAGAATTTGGAATTCTCTAGGGAAATGGATGGTCAAGATTGAGCCACCAAGATCAAGATGTAGGGTTAAGGTGAGTTGAAAACTCACAAGCCCTCACATCTTGACATGTGGCATATGAAGTGGCTTAAAAGAGGTGATGTGTACATGAGGTGGAAGGGTAGTACATGACATGGAGGTGGTACATAGTACCTTGGGGTTGGACAAGATCTCCTCATAAAGGAGGTCCTTGTCCCCGTGTGGGTGAGAGGACATGTAGGAAATTAAAAATTCCTCAAATATCCTCATGGGGATGAGAGAAGGAATTTTAAATTCCAAGGAATGCATTGGGGGATTAAATGTGAATTAAAAATTCACATGGGGAATGGAGTGTCTTCTTCAAAAAGAGAAAGTCTTCAATAAGGTTGACTTAGGACACATTTCATAAATGATATGGGGATTATGGATGACTTAATTAAGTGATTAAGGTTGTGCAAGTACTTGATTAGACAAATTAATGACAAATTAAAGGCAAGTGGGAAATTATGGAGGATGTGACATGTGACTTGATGTGATAAGTCAAATATCACATGGGGAAGAGAAAAAAGAATTTAATATTCCTTGGAAGGATAAAAGGAATTAAAAATTCTTTGAGAGGTTGATTAAGCTAGTTAATGAAGGATTAAAGGAGGGTTAGGTGGCTAAGAGAAATTAGAGGCCAACTTGAAAAAGTTGAAGGATGTGCACATTCCTAATTCCTAATCAAGGATTAGGCATGTGCACATCCCTAATGATGAAATTAGGAGAATAATTAGGATTAAGAAAGGGATGTGACATGTGATGAATTAAATAAATGTTATATTTATTTAATTTATTTGATGAAAGGGGGAAGGTATTTAATTATTTAACTAGATACTTTAGGGATTGGAAGAACTTTTAGAGGTATTAATTAAATAATAGTGATATTACTTAATTAATGCGGATAAGGGGATGCTTAGACGAAAGGGGATAAATTTGGATAAATTAAGTGTCCAAATTTAGGTGTCTACACGATCAATCTTCTAAAATCTAATTTTCTTTTGAATACAAATTGAACCACAATGCTTCAACCTTTCTCCTTTACACTCGGATAAACACAATATTGAATGATTCATTACAATGGTATATTTTTTTTATTTTTTCAATATTCATTAACTTTCAAGTAAACAACAAGAGAGGAACTTCAACATTTTTATTACAACCATTCATAAACACAACTAATCAAAGAATAAAGAGGCTTGCTTTCTCCATTCTCTATCATGTTACTACAAGTATTGGCTTTCCATATTACAAACAGATTTAAAGAAATACAATGAAAGACACACATCTGATTAAAGTTTTCTCCCCACCCTTCCATAATGGCATCATGGAGCTTTGTGAGCTCTGGCCATACCCCCAAGCAAGAAGTATTTCAACCCCAAGATGATGGATGGGGTCTTCTCAAACTTTTATAAAAGGGATGAAAATAGCACAACACTCATATTGCATACATATAGACTCTTCACTCACTATATTCAACAAGAATCCACACAAACATATCACTCTCTTACAACAACTTAACAAGAGAGGATGGGAATAGAAAAACTTATCTCTTTGCTTTAGGTGTTGGACTTTATCTCTTTTATCTCTCTTTCCTCTCCAACCAAGATGTTTGGATCACTCTCTCCCCAACATGACTCCTCTCATCATCTCATTCTTCCTACCATCCTCACTATAGTTCTCCCAAAAGGAGAAGTGGGTAACACCCACTCCTTCCTCCTCCCCAAAATATATAGGAGCGCTTCAAGTTAAAACCCCTACCCTCTCTCCAAACTCACCACCCCCCATTATGAGAAATTTTCAAGGGTCACATCATGTCCTTGGTGTCCTATTTCATGCCTACTTGACCTCTAACACTATGGTATAGACCCTGGGGGGTTTATTTTTGCATCCCAACCAAGGAAATTGTCCAACAACCCTCTTTAAAGACCCACTTAGGGTTCCATCCGAGTTTCACACTTAGATAAGGGTTCCTAGGCCATAGCCCCTCTTACACCCACACAACACATAACCAATTATCCATTTAATCTCAACCCTCACCACTTAATTTACCAACATATTAACTTTATTCATTTCTAAGACCCAAAAAGGTTTAAAGTCATATCCACAGTAAGATGTCTATTGATTTTCTCTCAGAGGTTTTCCCTTCTCATATTGGCACCCTCATTGCCAATGCAATAATAAGAACAATCATACACAACATTAATTTGCAAGCTTAATTTCCTAAGATTTAACTATGCAAAAATCCCATTTAAAACTTCAATTCATATTCCATCATTTATGAGTGCCTAACACCTTCATAGCAGTGACAATTCAATAAAATGTCAAAATGAAATGCAAGAATATTGTTACACAATCACACTATTTATCATCTGTAATACATCTTACCATCTATTTAGGGAAGACATGAAACAAATTAGGGTTGTACTAATCACATGTGAAGCGGGGTCTGACAGAAAGGTCATCCTTTATCATCATTCCTCTGTGTTATCGTTGTTGAAGGACTTGGTTATCTAATGCAAAAGTACAACCAAATGAACTTAATTAAGGAAATATCCATCCCCAACACTATGGTAGTTCTTAATTCCAATTTTGTTGATGATAATAACTCTTTATTCAAAACTATGAATAAGAAATTATTAATGTTTTGGAGATTCTAAGCTTATATTTCTCTATTTTGAGACAAAGTTAGCTCATCATAAAATTAAATTTCTCATGATCCAATCTAATCTGATTCCATAATGGATTCCTAAAGAATAAAAGAAAATTAAGCATGGTAATATTACCCGATACCTAGGTATATCCTTTAGATTGGGTGTCACTCTCTCTGACCTATGAAACTAGTTCATAGCCAAGTTGAAAAATAAAATCTATACTTGGGGAAACAACTTTCTATTATTAGCTAGCAAAATCCAAGTAGTAAAATAAATATCCTTGGCTTTTCATGTATACTACTCCTCATGTTGGATGCCCTTCAAGAAAGGATATGAAGACTTAAATAAAATCATTCAATTTGTGTAGAGTAATTGGGACGAGAAGGTTGGTTTTAGATCCACTTCTTGGTTACATTGTATACAACCTAAAAATAAAGGTGAATTGGACCTTTTGGATCCCAAGACATAGGGGACTTGTCTATCAATTAAATGGATAATAAGGGTTGTGTCAAGAATAATGTAAAATTTTGGTTCATCATCATATTAATCTTGTTGCTATAAATGGAAAATGATAGGGTGTTATGTGGTTGGACAAGCCCGATGGAGCTACCTTAGAATAGTAGGGGCCCTCCCACTTGAAATGTTGAAAAATGAGGTGTTTTTCTTAGCTTAATACTCAGAAACTTTAATATTGCTGATCTAAGTAAGCTTTCTTTTGTTACATATATTCTTTGTGGGTGATTATCTTGATTAATTCATTTTATTGTTGTAGAATGAAGAGAGAAGTTGATAGAAGAACTAGACAGAATATTAGAAAGATTACACAAGATATACTGTGGAGAAACCCTCGAAAACAAACTCCACCAAGAATTATTCTATTATTCAATCTCCTCGACTACAATAGCTCCAATTTTGCTTGAGAATGCTTCTTCTATCTTTACCAATCTTCTCTACACTTGCAATAAAACTCTCTCAAACTCTATTCAACTTGCTTGAGATAAATAGGCTTTTAATCAGCTTTGTAAACTCAACATGAGTTACAATTACAATGCACAAGCCCTATCCCTAAAAGGTACACCATATTTCATTCAAATAGGGTTATCTCATGAAGAACAATGCTAAAACATGTGATTGATCCATTTGGGCATCCCAAACTAAAGCTACAACTCAACCTTCGTTCTATTGATAATTCCAAAGCTCTTCCTCAAAGTTGGCGCCCATCAAAGGTCCTACTTAATTGAGTCTTCAAAAATATATTATCATGCATTAGAGGTAAATCCAATAAAGCATATTGGGCGCTCAAGTTGGCTTCAAGTGCTTTATAGTTAACTGAAACATTTACTCAACACCATTCCTAAAGAATGGTCATCCCT
>VDFB02358352.1:0-12325 GCA_007258455.2 Sequoia sempervirens | reverse complement strand
AGTGAGCATTCGTACAATATACTGCAGTTGGAAGACGCAGGACTTACTCTCTTACTCTTGCATCGCCATTCTCATAGCCTATTTCAACCGTTTCAAAGGCATATCTTCTTGCTCATTCTATGACTCTATTAATGGGACAACCGTTTCAAAGGCATATCTTCTTGCTCATTCTATGACTCTATTAATGGGAAACAAATAATCAGTGTAGGAGTATGGGACAACATTGAATCTGCATATTTTAATCCCTTTGTGAAACAAGCAGCCTGAGGTAAATTCATTCCTGTTGTTTTGTGTACATTTCTTTGATTCAACCACTCTCTGCACTGCAAAAATTGCAGCCTCATGTGGGAGAAATTACTAAGTATTCTAACCGTAAACGGAGAAGACAAGGGTTTATGTGAGAAGCCCTCATCTACTCTGATGAAGAGTCTTAGCTAGAAGAATTTAAGGGCAAAATGAAAGTTCTTGATTTGTGTTTGAAGTGGAACTAGCCAAGGAAAACTTGTCACATGCTAGGACAACTCCTATGATAAAAAATATTCCGAATAGATTCTAGGTATGTCAACTATTCATTTTACGGCTTAGACCAAGTTATTTCAATTTAATCAACTTCGAAAAGTTCTTCATAGACAAATTTTATATTCAGTAAGATCTACTTTGCCAAATAAGCTAACACGATTTTACTCTATATGTCAGTCAAGACAGTCCTCTCCAAATTTTAGATAATCAGTGCAAAAGATGTAACGAAAACAGCTCAGATGCAGAAGAACCAATCTCGGCATATGACTTTGTTTACCTTCCCATAGATTTTAAGTATAATAATCAACTTCTCTCAATGTACTTCTATCATTAATTTTATTAGGTTTCAATGTATGTTGAAGTATTTTTCTTCTTGTGTGGAGAAAAAGGCTAACCTTAGGTACGCCTTCGTTAATTTTACATTAGCTAAAGCTACTTCAAGATACTTCAACAATTTCAATGGTCAGTTCTATGTCAGCGTCTAAATTAGACATGATTCTACAGTTGCGGAGAAGCGGTTGTAATTTGTGAGGCCCTTGAACGAATCCGCCCAGTCCGACAAAGGGATCGATCTTATTTATTTGAAAAGACATTTGTTTTTAAAGACCGTAGCCAACGAACATAAGGGAGATCGCTATTTCTTTCATAGTAGTTGCAGTTTTTTTCTAAAATGTTTGAAAGATTAAGAGACCAGTAAGAGTAGTAGCTCACCATTTGATTAAAGGAGTTCGTAAAAGATTTAGAATTAACGACAGCAGTACATTGAGAAAAATTCATTATCGTACTTAAAATCTATGGGCAGTTAAACAAAGTCAAACGCTGAGATTAGTTCATCTGCAATCTTTGTTGCTTTCGTTTCATCTCTTGCAGTGACTGTTTAAAATTTGGAGAAGTCTGTGTTGATTAAAAAATATATATAACAGAATCATGTTAGCTTATATATATGGCAGAGTACATCTTAAAAATTTAATTTATGAACATAAAATTTGTCTGTGAGAAAAGTTTTCAAATTGATTAAATTGAAATAACTTGGCCTTAAAAAAGTAAAATGAATAGTTGACATACCTGTATCCATTTGGAATATTTCTGATTAACTTTCATTTTCTGGCTGACGACTCTTCATCAGAATAGATGAGGGCTTCTCACATAAACCCTTGTCTTCTCCGTTTATAACAGTTGCTTCATTTGATATCCAGCCACTTTTACCACGACATAGATTAAAAAGAGCTATGCATTCAAACTCAGAAACACATCTAAGATATTTCCATATGTGGCCTAGCTATAGCTCTCTACAGAGTTTGCCAAGCAATTCTCAGGGTTACTTGTGCGCTAGAATCTGGAGATTGACATCCTTTTAGGGCAACCTCTGGTACTAAAATAAAATTTAGTTGTGTAGATCTAGAATGAAAATAAGAGTACTGCTAGATGAATGTGATGGCTAGATGAATGCCGATCTATATTTTGTTTGAAGATTTTTCAAATCAAACATCCCCAAAAATATTAGGTATTCTATCATCGTTACTGATACTATGTAATCTGGTATTGCTGCTAGATCTATTTGAGACTTGACGAAAGCAGTAAAGAAAAAAAATTTATTGTCAATTAGAAAAATATGTAAGAAAAACTTAGGATCTGGGAGAAATTAAATACATTAATTAAAAGAAAGCATGAAAATAAAACATAAGAGTAATACATTTTCTCTCTCTGTTGAGTGGCATCCTTTTCTTTGTGTCCTTGACATGGGTAAGAGGGAAGAATTGGGTATACAGCTGAATAGAATTCTTGGGCAAATGGATTCAATTGCCTATTTGATCACAGATGAAATCTAATCCGGCCAGCCTCCATGATAACTTTAAGTCTCAGCTGATAAAAACTCTAATTTCGGCTTCTCCTTGACTTTCAATTATTAGTTATAGAATTCTCAAGAGCCAAATTTAAAGGCTAGGATACATTGATGATGGATGGTCAAGATTGATTGAGAATTAGGGTTAAGCTTAAACATGTAGTCTTTTAACAAGTGTCACATGAGGGATAAGATGGATAGGATTAAGAGGTGTGATGTAAAATGAATGGATGAGATGAAAAGTTAATTTGACTTTTGGAAATATGTGAATGGATAAGATAAAGAGATCTGAAAGGGACACTTGTACATGATGGAAATATTAGATTGTGATCCATGTGAACAAGTTTAAGGGCTAAGATTAAATAGACAAGGATAAAGGTGAATGTGAAATTAATTAATTAAATAATAAATATTTATTTGGTTAATATGATAAGGGTAAATTAATCAAGTAAATATTAAATAATTATTTAATTAAAAGTTAAGATAAAATTAGGGAAAAAGATAAAATTAGTTAAATAAATAATAAATATAAATTTAATTAATGGTTTAGGATAGGATATAATAAGATGTGGTTGGATATAATAGCGATTTAACATTATGCATCAATTGTTTTGTTTTCTAAGGGTTTAAATATTGAGTTGTTGAGTTAAGTGGTTTTATAATAGTGTTATTTATATCTTTAAAAGATAAATTTGTAAAACGGATATTTTAAAAATTAAAGTAAAATTTAAATTAAAAATAATATTTTCACCTTTATTTATGAGGTTAGCTAGGTTGGTCCTCAATTTTATAGAAAAATTGTAAGTGTAATCCTCAAATTATAGGGTGGTGCAAGATAAATTTTGATGGGATCTTAGAGGAAATCCAAGAATATTTGGAATAGAATGTGTGATGAAATATCATGGACATTCGATTGGAGCCACTTCAAACAAGAGCTGCACAACATTGAAGTTCCTAAAATGTACAAGAATAGTCTTGTTTTTATGATTTGTTGTGTCTGCTATGTTTTAGCAATAGTGTTGATATTTTAATAACTTAATATTAATCTTGAAATTTTTAAGATGGTGAATTTGTTACAAACAAGAAACATGTATTGTCCTTTCAAAATTAACAATATGTGTATTCAGATAAAATACAATAAACAACTTGCCCTGCTTATTATGAAATACAACGAATAACCACTGGACTATATCTCCAACAAGATGTAGCATACAAAACTTATTAATAGAGTTAGAATATCTTAACCCAAAGAATTATGGCAACCAAATAAACTAATTGTAAAGTTAACAATTTACAATAGGCATAATATCTTAGATACATTTATGATATACTAAATTAGGAAAGAAAAGAGAGTGCAGTCCTCACATACAACATGATTCTGACCCCTTTTTAGAAGAGGGTTATTAGGCATATCTCAAAAAAAATTAACCGAGTGTTTGTCAATAACATCTTGAAGATTCTTGGAGATTCACTTGTGGAGATAGTGGTAGGTGAAAAAAAATAGATCATGAAAGTTGAATATCTCTTTTTGAGTAAATTTATCATTTGGAAGGAATTAACATTCATGGAGATTTCACTTGTTACTTGGAAAGTTCAAATTCTATACATTTTGATTAAAACTTCATGAAAAGCTACTAGAATTCTATCTTAAAATTGTTGCATCCACGACTCCCGCTAGAATAGCAACCATAGTACTATACAATGAATAATCACCCACATGTATCTTAATGTTGTGGCACTTACCTAAGCAATTGATTGTGTCACCATTTGATATCATAAATTGAAATTTTGGGGTTAGATAAATAAATCAAGATAGATGCGCTACCAGTTTGCTATCTATGAACCTATGGTTAGTACTAGAGTCAATCAACATTGTAACCTATTTCTTTTTTTAGGAATGGATTTTTGGATAAAGCATGATAGGGATGGGTGGTTGTTTGATTGATACTTTCCCTTGTTCATCATTAGTTTCTATAAATTTCTTGTTCTCATTCGATGTGTTCTCAATATACAATAGATTCTTTGTATTCTAATCTACTTTTGCATCTAAAATACAATCTTTTGTCATTTTTATCTTCTATTTGGTGAATTTTCAATCTAGTTGTAGACAAGTCAAATTGACATAATGCATTCAACTAGGTCATATTCATCCATTCGGAAAATAAATCAAGTTTATTTATGAATCTCCTAAGGTCATCAGCTTAAATCAAATAAATCAATCTTATCATCAACCTTTTTAATCAAATAAATCAAACATCCATCATCATGCATATTCCATCCCTCTTGATTTAAATATATCAAATATCTAAGTCAAACAGGTCAGACTCATCCTAATCATCATCCTAGCTAATTAATCCTAATCTAATGCTAATCTCACCCACTTGCATTCTCTAGATATCTCCACTTGCACAAATAAATCAATTTATTGATTTATTAAATCCAAGATTTTCCATCAACATGGCATTTATGGGGAATATTCCCTCAACTTTGAATTCAAAGGCAATTTGATTTGTCTCTCCTACATTGCATTTATTGCTCATTTTCTTGTCCCCCACTTAGTATTTACTCTCAAATTTGAATTCAAATTTTTCCTCTCATGGGCACTCTTCCCAAATCTTGCACATACATCAACTAATCACCACTTGACAAGTGTCCTTTCATTTGTCCAATCTTAGTCCCACATTGGTCCCTCTTCAACACTTAGCATTTTGAAAATCCTTAAATAGAAGGTTCAACTTTGAGCAAATCCTCCAGAACTTTTATGCAAAGTTACCCTCTTAATTTGAGAACTCATCTTGTCCATTTATCATCTCCATATGCATAGCAATTTCATCACTAGCATATCAATCAAGGATTGGGAAAGGGTCATTAGCACATTTGACACCAATCCACTATGAGATACTAGTTTGATCATTAGAATGGTGCCTTTCTATGTTTTGCTTGTTTCTTTGGCATCATTCTTGTGATTAGATGAATCTTATGGGGGGTCTTTTATTTGCTTTGGTTTACTAACAATACTAAGGGTTTTTTTTGTTTTTGATCCAATGCAGATTTAGGGTCCTACAAAATGGCGCTAGAAGGAGGGCTTATCTAATTTTAAACATATATTGTTTAAATATGACTATTGATGTATATTTTAAATCTGCTTTAATCCTCTTTTAATCTGCTTTCTAAGCATACTTTGTTCATGTACTTCAAATTTTTCCTTTCATTTTTCAAATATATTAGCATAGATCCCTCCATATTTGGTGTGTATTGTTCAAATTTGCTAATATGTATTATCCACATTTACAAGTTTCATGAACTAGGGAGCTTGCAATGTCACGTCATTCCTGACCAAATTACATTGATTTGGACTATATAATCCCACTTAATGTTGTGAGCACAGTAGTCACTTTTCTCCAGTTGCTAAATATATTCTTTGTTTTGCTTCCTTCAGTAGCTTAGAAATAACTTTTGACTGTGAATTGGTGATTGGATGTGAAGGTGTGGATTTGATCAAGAGTTTTGTACATAGCATCTGGAGGCCTTGAATCTTGACTGACATCATATAGTAGAGCCAAATCAACATAGTCACTTTGCCGCCAACAAAGATTTAAACACACTGAACATGTTGAAGTGCCACACACTATCTTTGTATATTTTGGGATTTCGCTTAAACCAGCCACACCAATCCCACTACTCCATGGGTTGAATAAGCCTAACAAAAGTTCCAAATTTTGTTAAGTAGACGGCTATCAACACTCAATACTCTTGAGTGTTTGTATAGAGCATTGTGATACACATAATATGCAAAAAGGGGTTTCTTTATTGACATTTGTGTTATGCTCTCAATGAAGAAGTAGCTTATTCTTCATGATATATGATGCTAACCAAACTGTGCCCATAATACTAGGTGATGGATAGGAAAGGATAAAGGGAATGTCCAGCGACCACCACTGTGACAGGAAGAGAGCAAGGAAACATCAAAAGTGTAAAGGCAGGTTGTGGAATTCACTTTTACACTTACCAGCTGCATTGAAATTTTCTAAATCCTTTTCCTATGTGCGTATTCTAAATTCTTCTATCCTTCATGCTTTCATTGGATGTTATTTATCTATTCCAAAGCTCCCATTTTGGTGCGAGCATGCTGGAAAATGTTGAGGAATTCTGCTTCACACTTGCTAATTGCATGATAGTTTCTTTTTGTTTGTTTTTTTCATTGACCTGTTTAGGAAGGTGAGGGGGCAAATCCTTAAAGTTTCCAAGCAAGACAAGAAGAAGAATCCTAAAGGCCACACTCACAAATGAATGCAGTCATATTCCATTGAGGTTAGGCATAGATAGAATGATGCCAACTTGAGGAAATCTTGAGGGGAAGATTCTCGGGTATACGGATGGTTATCAGCGCTTGCGGACTTCTGACCGAGAAGACTAAACTTAGCGTACACTAATAACATTGCATTTGATAGTAGAAGGAAACTCTGCATTAGGAAACACGTTTTCAGTTCATTTGGTGAAGGGTGACATTGGAATTGAGCGTCGAAACCAAGCAAAGACGAACATTAAATTTGAATATTGCTAAAGCATTTTTTAATGCTTGGAGATTCCAATTTACGCTTTCATTTTCTATTTGAAATCAACTCACATCTCTTTTGGGGCTCTTAAAAAGAACACTTCAATTTTTCGTTGCAAAGGGTTAAAATTGAACCTTGGACACCTACTAGATTTTGTTTTGAGGTTAAGAATTGAACAATCAAAACTCACACTTCATTTTGTGCTTAAAACCAAACTCACAATCAGCTTTGAAGGCTATAAAACTAACAAGTGCTTGAATCAGTGGGATTTCTTTGACTTGGGTGCATTTTGAGGCATATCATTCCTCCTTTATGCATGATCTAGGTGCAAGAGAAACACCTAAAAATGCATTTTATTGCTTTGAAACACTTCCAATTTGGCTTAAAATCAATATCTTGAAGCGAGTGTGAGAGAGGTAGAATTTCACAGATATTCTCTTCTTTGTGCCACAAAGATTGATTGAGTTACGACAGGCTTTTACTTGCTTTGTTTATATTAGAGGGCTCTACCTTGGGGAAAAAGTACTCACCTAAGGGGATAAAGACTAAACTCGTAACACTCTAAAGCCAAGAGTATTTCCACTAGGGATATAAAATGTGGGTATTTCTTAAACGCCTATTATCACGCTGCTGGTTCGGCTAAGATGGATCCAAAAGGGGACTCTTCTTGCCGCATCGGGTCAATCTCTGCCAAAATGGAAAGTCCTTATTAAAACCCATGTGCTAGAATTTTCCAAAATCCTCTAATCTATTTTTTGGTGCAAGAACAGTCATTCTGAAGCCACCCCACACTTTTATTGTCTTTTAGTAGAAATGGAAAGCATGCCATGGGAGTTTCATGGTGTTGATGCCTGGCCACCCAGATTGACGTTAATGAGCCGTGGACAGATTTCGCTAATGCATCTAACCATCCTCTCTAGGAGATAAGCTAGGACTACCCAAGTGGGGATTCAAAATATTATTCTTCACATCCATAGGGTTTGTAATTTGTTCTTCATTTGAAATATAGCGCTTTTATCGGGAAAACACACATTGCAAAACCAACATTCGACATCATCATCAAAATTTCAAACCCCCTTAGTTGAGCAAATACCTTTGACAAAGCCCAAGAACTATTGCTTACCCTTTGGATTATAGTCCCTATAGAGGTTTCTAAGTAATTGGTTTACATCTTAATTTGCTCTTATGGTGCTGTCAACATTAGCAACCTTTATCCTAATTTATTGAACTTCCACATAGCACTTTGTGGGACAAAAAGAAGTTAAACACTTTGACATCTTTAAAACATAATCAAGTTGTTTTAGGTAAAAAGAACTCATTAAGCAAAGATAACAAATTGTAACCCACACATGTGCTTGATATCTTTTGGTCATATTGGTCTTTTGATTGCTCTTAGAGAAAAGTGTGTTCTTCAATACTTTGGCCTAGTAAACAAAGTCTCTCTAAGTCTCTTAGGATCAAAATCAAACACCTCATCCACTCCAAACATTTATCATCTTCATCCATCCAAACAACTTTAGAGCTTTTGAAAACATCATTCTAGACTTAGGCACATCATCAAAATCAAAATCACCTTGTTTAGTTAGAGGGCATGGGAATGCATCCTTTCTCATACCTCTAGTTAAATTAGCAATCCTTTGAACAAGTTCATCCTAAGATCACATCCAACATCTTAGGGTTTACGAGTTCATCATCCAAATCAAACAATCAAAATCAAGCCCTAAGTCTAGCATTGATCCAAAGTCGCTAAACATTCATCATCCATATCATTTACACCATACATCCTTCATCTTGTCATTGGTCTTAAGAACCCTAGAGGTCAATTTTGTAACAAGGTCAAAACACAAGGAGAACATGGAATACAAACTTGATCCATACATCTTGAGTAATCCAAATCAATTGAAACTTCAAAGCCTTACAATACTGATTGATTATCAAAACTCACACTTATACAATCCATACATGGGACCATTAACTTCAAAAAATGTCGATAGAACAACAAGTGTGAGTATGCCCAAATCAGATTTTGGAACACCTTTTCCGATGGTAGATCTAAATCCAAACCTACGAGTCTATCAACCGAACAATCAAAGCATGAGCCTTCAAATCCCTAAAATCCAAATGATAATTTACCAAACACAAGTATTCCAAACATGAGCAATGGTCAATTTCAACCCATCATCACAAATCAGAATATTGTCCAAAATCAAACACAACTACAAATCCCAAATCCACTTAAACAAAAGCCGAATCAATGGAGTCAAATTCAAAATCAAGATCAAATTTCACTAGAGCAACTTGCTTCACATGCCAAACTAATTGAACTATTGGGCAAAAAGATATATTCACTCCAAAATCAATACAATCTTCCATTGGTTAATCCATGTCATCAGAGCATTGAGTTGTGTCCACAACCACAACAATATCTCCAAGGTCAAGAAGTTAGATATCAAGGTCAACCACATCAAAAAATCCAACCCCCACGTGTGGAAGATCAATCACCACATCTTCAAAATCAATCACCACAAGGTCAACTTAAAGTACAAATCTCACAAAGAAACAAGCGACAATACACACCACTTGGGAGACCAATCGAATTAGTCTTGCAACAATTGGTGCAAGAAAATCTCATCAAGCTCCCCATATATGGGAACTATCAAGAACCTCTAGTAAAACCACCAGGATATAATGAGGAGCACCATTGTGATTACCACAAAACAAAGGGACACAACATTAAGTTGTATTCGACTAAAAAATCTCATCCAAGACCTAATTGATCAAAAGATAATCGCTATTGGGGAAAATGATAGCATTGTCAATCTCTCCACAACAATGGTTGAAAACAATGATCAAGATCTATTCATCAATGAAGATGTTTTCATCTCATCCAATGAGGCATCGACCAATGATTATGTCAAAAATGTCTCTACTTTACCTAATGGGTTAAAGGGAATATCTCAAGATTTTATTCTAAAGCATGATAAAAATCTCTCACCAAAGTCTAGCAATGGTCCTTCCCAAGACATATTGACATCCTTCGACCTCATGGCTACAAATTTTGACTTCAATTACCTATATGCCATCAAAAACAAGTTTTTCTACCTAGGAAGTAGCTCGTGACATATACTAGCTTGCAATCTTTTTGGTATTGTTAGTTATCTTCTTCACTATCTCGAGTAACTCTTGGCATTGATCACTTCCATGCTTATCAGTGATAGAGAGTGAACACTCTCAATACAATCGTTAGCCCCATATTACCATTACCCTCATGGATGGGTCCCTACCTGTGCAACCGTTACAATAGTATTATAACAAGGGTAGCCCATAACAACCTTCACCTTCATGAAACATGTGAGTTTCATCTAGTTCCTAGCAGTAACCCAGACATCATTCATTGGCACGGTCCAATGACTGTCTATCACTACTAAAATATCCCAAAATTTCACACTTGGGTGGGTCATACATAACATGAATCACAATCACAATCAACAAAAAAAAGACCTATACATAGATACCTCTAGATATGTAGTCAATTTTCAAAAACATATAAAAGTTACAAGAAACCAACACAAGCTGGACTTTACCCAACATACATACATACATGCATATATATATATATATATATATATGTATGTATATATATATATATATATCAATTATAAAGTTTTTAAATCCCTTACATCATTCATTTACTATTCAGAAGAACATCATGTACTAAATACAAGTTATTAGATTTCTTTAACTTATTCATACCCATTTCAATCTCAAATTGAAGCCTACTAAAGAGAGAAGGCCAAACCAATTAGTAATAACCCCAACCCTTGGATTTGTGCCCCTAAACCCTCCCCTTTTGGACTTGAGGTCACAAGGACATCCTTCGCCCAAGGACTGACTCTGTATCAACTTCCAAATAGATCAAAGTCACAAGTAGTTCTATTGTAAAGAGTCTCAAGGGACACATACCCACAAGTCACAACATTTTAAGTCATTTATGCAAAATATCAAATTAAAACATATAGTAGTCATTATTCCCAACTCAATGCAAGCATCACACAACCCCTTACAATCACCTATCAAGTATATCGTGCCATCTTTGGTACCTCGATGATAATACCATGTAGTTTATAACATAGGTTTCCATTTAGGTTTAGAGAGTGATAACATGTATACAATGTGAATTTAGTTATCTTAGATATCACATGTATATTGGTTCTTGATATGTTGAACTGCTATATTATACCAATAAGAAACCCCTTAAACATTCATTTATGAAAATAACCCAATAGAATAAATATCATAATTAGGATAAATTTTCTAATGACAATGATAGAAATACTCAACATCTACTCACCATGTGGTAATCCTCTAAAGCCTCAATATGGATCCAACATTATTCTACTATTATCTTTTATTATATGTTGAAGTTCATTAGTTTTAAAAGTCTTAATTCACAAAATATGAAAAGTTCATCCTAGCCACTTATAACTAATTATGAAATTATTAATGAATAATAAGGTATAAGGCTATGTTATACTATATGATTGTAATTGTATTTATCTCTTAACCTCTACAAAACCATTGAAATACATGATAGTTTCAATCTATTCAATCATGCAACAATCTAGTGAATGCATGATTTTAGTTTTGTTAATGAAGTCATTATCACCTACTTTATTAAGCGATTGTATGCCGAATCTTCTATTAGGTATATTTTATTCTTGGATCCTAATATAAAGGGTTCTTTTCACTAGAGAATCAACCTAGACTTCCTTACCATCTTGTTTGAATTTGAGTTCAAATATAAAGTTATTCAAATAACTAACCCTTGACTATAGTAAGTTGTTAGTTAAAAAATTGTTTCTAAAATATCCTATAAGTTCATCTCCATGACAAGAGCTTAGGTTGATTACGTAGTGTGAAATTCTCTTTGTTTGCACAAGTCATACTTATCATTAGACCAAGAGATGGTGCCATAGTGGATACATAAACATGAAGTTACATTATAGTAATCATAATCACCAAATCTAAAACCTATGTTCTCGTGCAAATCCATGTAAGGTTGTATTTAGTTTAACTCCCAAGAATGAACAACACCCCTTAAGCACAACATTATAGGATTGGGATTGCTTGCTACTCTAATTAAGCATACCTCTATGCACTAGAAGGTATCATTTATAACATGGCACCCTTCAATCACAACTCAACCACCAAGGATGTAGTAAAGATGAAGGCAAGGTCATCAAGTTTATACCAATGTGATGATCTTGATATGGTGTATAAATTTACCATTTTTACCTGATAGTTTATCAATATTCATGGTTTTATAATTCAAAACTTGATTTAGAGTTCTTAAATGATGCATGATCATTCAATCACTTTCTTCCTTTTTATATTAATAATAGAGAAC
>VDFB02358351.1:0-19295 GCA_007258455.2 Sequoia sempervirens | reverse complement strand
TCTACAATGACATCAAATATTGTCATGTCATGACCATGCTTAGAAAACTATTTAGAGCTAGCATTTATTTTTCTAAAATTAAAATAATAAAATAATTATTAAGTAAATAAAATAGCTCCAAATTTATTAAATTAAAACTATATAATAACTTTCAAATAAAGCATTTTTGAATTCCCTAGTTACTCTGGAGTCTTTTCCGTTTTGGTGGAGGCTATGGAATAAGCAGGTTATTCCTAAGGTGAATGTCTTTTATTGGTTGATTATGCAAGGTAAAATCCTTACGATTGACAATCTCTGCAAGAGGGAGTTTTCCATTCCTAATAGGTGTGTGCTTTGTGAAGCTAATGGGGAGAATCCTTTTCATATCCTCATTGGGCGTGATTACTCGTTTGCCCTGTGGAGAAAGTTCCTTAGACTTTGGGACTTGGGATGGGTCTTTCCAGACTCCTTGGCTAAGTTTTATGATCAGTGGAAGTGCCCTTCTTATTTAACTGTGTTGCGTGGGCTTTCGGATCTTATGGCTCCGCATATTTCCTAGGGACTTTGGAAAGAAAGAAATAATAGGATCTTTCAGGAATCCAAGCTGAAGGTTAAGAGTATTTTCATCAAAGTTCATCGGGCTATTCTAGAGAATTTTACTCTTATTAGATCTGACTCTGTTCAGTGTGATCCAACTATGTGCCTTGTTGGATATGATCTTAAGGTGATTTTGAATTGGAATTTTTTTTTGGTTCCTGTTATCTCTCCCAAGGCTAGCTCTATGGTGAGGAAGAACACAAGATGGTAGCCACCCCCCGCTGGGTGGATCAAAATCAATTTTGATGGGGCAACGAAGGAGAATCCTGGACCTTCTGGATGTGGGGGGTGTTAAGAGATAATTTTGGCAGACTTCTTGGTGTAGTGGCACTCCCATTGGGTACTCAAAATAATCATCGCACGGAGGCGGAGGCTATGTTCATGAGTGTTAGATATGCTATTAGCAAGGGGTTTTCCAAAGTTTGGGTGGTAGGTGATTCTATGAATATCATAAACTATTTGTGTGGTAATCATCCCATGATTTGGAATGTGGATCAGCTAATAAAGGATATGGTAATGGTGTTGCAATCTTGTGTAGAGACCTGCATCTCTCATGTTTATTGGGAAGGATACTCTCTTGCCTATTTTTTAACCAATTTGGCTATCAACCTTAGTGAATTTTGCTCGTGGGAGGAAGGGTCAATCATTCCCAAGGATGCTAGAAATATTTTAAGAAATGATGGCATCGAAAAAGTTGTTGCTTTTATGGCCTTGTACTTCTTCCCATCTAGCACGCTTTCTGGGTGTTTTATGGGTTTTGCGCTTTTGTCTGGGTAGCTTTCACTAAGGTTTTGTGTGTTCTGTTTGGACTAAATTGGGTGGCGATAGAAGCCGAGTTGAGCCACATTCATGTGGTGATATTCAGAGGAAGAAGAATCTCTAGAACATTCTTTGTCATGGCAATTTCACTCCATTTTTGGAGAGATTACACGGTCATGACCCTAATTCCTCGGCCAAGTTTGTCTCGCTTTGGCATAACCACAAGTTGATGTTGAAAGGGTTGGAGGTGGAGGTGAATGAAGACCTTATTGCCACTGTTACTGGCATGTCGACTATGGGAAGGAATTTTTTCAAAGACAAAAAGAGTAATGAAGAAGCGATGACCCAGTTTTTTGAGGATGATGAGTGAAAGAATTTGGTCAAGTTGGAGAGCTGGGGCTATGATAAAACCTCCCTCAAGAAAATACGAGCTAGGGTTGCAGAGGTGATGATGTGATACAGGACGCTGGAAGGGAGATTTAAGGCTTTTCTTGGTCACCATTTCACTCTCCTAAATCACTTCAGGCATGGTTTGTTTATTTCTTTTCCCTTCTTCCTTTTATCTTTGTTGGAATCCTTGGTGTATGCTCATCTGAAGAATAGGAGCCCCTATCCTCCATGAAGGGCTTATTTTTCTTATTATGGAGCATGTCAATCTATAACCTTGGCTCAGGCCATCAAAGGAAAGGAAGAGGTTTTTAGTGATTTATCAGGGTCGTCAAATTCATAATCCTCATTAGAGGAGGAGGAGGACTAGGAGGAGGATGAGGAAGATGTTTTACCTATGGTTGTGGCTTTCACTTCCAAGTAAAAGGAAGGGGGTGGGTTCTAAGAGTAACAGGGCTCCTAAGAGGTTGGCCTCTTCTAGGAGTGATGACACAGAGGTTGGGTTAGATGGGTCCTTCCCCAAGGCTGTGGAAGTGGCTATTGGTAAAGGTGTTGTTGGTGGGGCTATTGAGGTTGGGGCCTAGGTTAATGTTGGGTCGGTTGAGAAATTGAGAATATTTTCAAAGAGATTGGACAATTTAAAGAAGAAGGCTTATGTAGTTACAACCATGGACCCTAAGGAGGTAGAGGAAGGTAAGGTTCCTACGGGTAAAACAGTGACTGTGAGGATTCTCTACTTCATGACATGCCAAAGGTGTCTCTTGTGAAGGAGGTTGGGGATTTGAATGTGGAGGGGAGGAAAAGAAAAATGTTAATCCACCCTTGAAGATTAATCCTCTTTCGAAGGATTTTTCATACCTAGATGAGGATGATACTTCTATGTTTGGCTTGTTGGACATGGCAAGGGTTGGGGCTACAGGAACCTTCAAATTGGCCAACTGGAATTTGCAAGAATTCCATAAAATTAATATTAAAATAAAAGGCTTAAAGGAAAATATGCAAAATGTTTAGAAGTCCTTTGTATCTGACATCCTCATTGATATAATGGTGGAACTGGAAGGTTCGCTTAATGATTTCAAGGAATTGTGCGAGGATAGAATGCAGGCCCTTGAGGCCAAGGTTGTTGGTATTAATGAGGATATAAAAAAATTGTTGCAGGTAAGTCATACCTCGATTAAGAATAGTGCAAAAGCCTTGGAAATTCTCTTTAAGAAAATTGGGTAGCTTATAGAAGATTAGGTAAATTCTTCTCAGAGATCATGGAGAAAGAGCAAATGGCTAAGGGTAAGGGTAAAAAAATTGTGAAGGATGATGACAAGGTACCTATTGGTAGAGGTTCGACTGAATGGAAGAAAGCTTTTGATGTTGAGAAAAAGGAACTGTTGGATATGGTTGAAAAACATAAAACACCAAAAAATTGAGGCCAAAACTCTGAGTGGCCTTAACTAGTTTCTTGTTTCTTTCTGTTTATGTTTGGTGTTTGTTTTCGGTCTGTTGTTTTGCTAGTGGGTGTCGCTGGTTGTTGATTGTCTACTTTTAGTTTAGCACCCGTGGTGGTTGGTTTTTTGGCTGTTGGGTTGTTGCTGGTAGACTTTTGAATATTTTTTAGAGCAGCATTTTGTATCTGATGTAAAAGGTTTTGGGTCCCTTCAAAACCTATTTTTCCCTTTTAATCAAAACTTTCAAATAAATAATAAATAAAATAATCACTAAATAGCTCTAACTTTTAAGTAAATAAAATAAAATAACTTTTCACTAAATAAATATTATTGAGTAAATAAAATAACTCTTCAAATCAAAATAAACTAAAGAATATAAATAAATTAAAATAATTCTTAAGTAAATAAATAAACTCTAAATTTATATTTCTTGGTAATTTCTAGATAGATGTATTAATATATCTATATTGGTACTCAAATACGCAATAGATAGGATGGGCGAAGGAAAAATAAATATGAACAAAAATAAGCCCTGGTGGGACCATGCCCATCACATTACACATAAGGAGACCATCAATTTTCAACACAAGGGAGCCAATATTATAGCTTGGCTCATGACCAATTAAATGGGTAGTACAAAAAGGGATCGAGATATACAATGATGGGGTTTAACATGTAAAATAAAATGCATGAAGCTTAATTTAGTTGTTGGAGCTTTTGTTTTATTGTTATGTGAGATTTCAAAATGTGCCTAACATTGAGTCCAAGATGGTATCATATACATAGTAGAACTATTAAGGAGCTAGGCAAAGAGGGGGGAACAAAAGATTATGCAAGAAAATTGTAAAAGTAAAAAATAGGTGAATGCAAGGAGAGAAGATCTAACATATATAGGGAAGAATAACCCAAAAATATTTTGGAGGGAACTCCAATCAAGAAAAAGTAAAATAGAGAATAATATAATAGTTAATCAATTGTTTGAATATACAAAATAATTGTGAAGGATTCAAGGGTTGAGATCCCCACAAGGTCAATACAATAATGAAATGATTCACTTTACAAGAGGTTAAAGAAGGTATTAAGAAAGTGGGTGTAGGAAATGCTAGGAACATGGTTGAGCTTCAAGTTGGGAACCTAAAATGGGGGATGAAATTCCTCACCCCTCACATTGTGAAAATATTCATCATTCAACATGGATTTCTAAGAGATTGATTTACGAATGTAGCAACACCCCTCTTTAAAAATAGAGATATTAAAAAAATTTCCAATTATCAAACCATCATGATCAATTGTTTATTTGTGAAGATATTTCGTAGCATGGTTGAGCATAGAATTAGCAAGTGGGAAAAAGAAAAAGAAAAGAGAGAAAAAGGGCAAGTAGGTTTCAAACCAAAGCACTCAACAATTGATCATGGAATCACATTAAGACATCATTGAAAAAGTCTAGAATGAGAAAGACGAAGATTATTGTTGTTTTGTTGATTTCAAGAAGGCTTTAAACATTTTTATTAGGAATGGTTATAGTGTAGAATGAAGGATCTTAGTATCCTAGTGCAATTTAGAGTGACTCTCCATAGGCTCCATGAAGAGGTTCAATTGAAAATGAGAACTCAAGCAAGTGATAGGTTGAAATTGAGATAGTATAAAATAGATTTAATATTTAATAAATTAAATTTTAGTTTGGTCTATTTGTCAATCTAGAGGCATAAACTTGCAAAAGGTGTTGTGGTTATATGTGAGTAAAATGAAATATAGCTAGAAAATAAAATAACTTTTAAAATTGCTACAAGATTTTTGAATGTTGTTATAAAATTGCTACATGAACTATAAATGATACCACTACAAGGACTATGCAGGTTGCTACAAGAATTGTGTAGACTACAAAATTTTAATATGTTATAAAAATTTATGTAGGTGACACAAATGTAGCTTTCACATTGCAATAAAAGTGCTCAAAAAAATTCTAAAGAGAAATAATAATCACAAACTCATTACTAAAGTAAAATTTAAATTAGTTTCTATGTTTCTTCAAAGATTAAAAGTTATAAAATAAATTGAAATCACACAACATACTAAGAAAATAAGAGATCATCGATAGTGCTTCTTAAGAGTGGGCCCTCCTCTCCATCCACATGGAAATGATCTACTAAGTCACTTCCTTCAAAATGTGACCTGCATGATATTTTTTACAAACTACTACAACATATTTATGTATATCATGTATGTTTTGAAGAGATGAAGCTTCTTTCAATGTTTATCTCTATTTTTAAGCCTCTCTAGTGATTTGGAAAGAAGACAACATAAAATAGGTGGTAATATTGAATTTTTAAGGATTGGGGAAAGTATTGTGCAAGGAATAATAGAATAATAGAATTGCAAGGAAAAAATTCTTCGAAATGAAATGCACTGAAACCATTTTCATATTTGGGAATAACAAACAAATATTAAAGGAAAAATGCATAGTTAAAGTATGTGCAATGACAAACACACAAATACAAGTGCATGGTAGAAAACCCTCTAATTGTGAACCGCTGAAACCCTTTACATATTTTGAAATAATAATAAAATATAAAAAGCATTGTGTAGAGTGAACTATTATGGAAGGATAAAAAATAATACAATTGCAAGGAAAAATATCTTTGAAATGAAAAACACTCAAATCATTTTCATAGTTGGGAATAACAAACAAATATTGTTGCATAGTTAAAGTTTGTGCAATGACAAACACACGAATACAAGTGCATATATATATATATGAGTGAGAAAGAAAGAGAGAGAGAGAGAGAGAGAGAGAGAGAGAGAGGAAAGAGAAAGAGAAAGAGAGAGAGAGAGAGAGAGAGAGAGAGGAGAGAGAGAGAGGAGAGGGAGAGGAAGGAGTAGGAAGGAACAGTGGAATGAATGAACCCATACCTTTGTAGTAACAATCACATATATATACATAAACAATTACACACACACACACATATACAATTACATATATAAGAACAAAATAATATAATTGCATGGCAGAATATCTTTGAAATGAAAACAAGTGAACCCATTTTCATATTTGGGAATAACAAAAAATATTAAAGGAAAATTGTAGATTTAAATTTTGTGCATTGTCGAACACACAAAAACAAGTGCATGGCAAAAAACCCTTTAATTGTGAACCAATGAAACCCTTTCCATGTTTGGTAGTAACAATCAAATAAGAAAAGCATTTTGCAGACAAAACTATTGTGCGCATGGAAGAACAAAATAATACAATTGCATGCTAAAATATCTTCAAAATGAAAACTAGTGATACCATTTTTCATATTTCAGAATAAGTATGTGTAATGAGGAACACACGAATGCAAGTAAATGGCAGAATCCCTTGAAATGATAAGCATTAAAACCCTATGAATATTTCATAGTAACAGTCAAATATAAAAATAATTTGCAATGTGATTTATTGTAACCATTTCTATATTTTGGAATAACAAACAAATGTAAAAAGAAAATTGCAGAGTTAAAGCTTGTGCAATGACGAACACACGAATACAAGTGCATGACAAAAAACTAGTCAAACCCTTTCCATATTTCGTAGAGCAAGTCTAATAGTAATGAAAAACCATTTAAACCCTTATCATAGAAGGAAGTCGACACAATGGAACCCATTTCATATTTCCTATAAGGAAGAAAATATGAAAAGCACAATGCAAAGTAAATGTCGTGAAATGAAGAACAAAAGATTAGGAGTGCATGGACGAGTATAGAGGAAACGAAAACTACTGAAACCCTCCCCACATTTCCTAGTATTAATCCTTTTCAAAGAAAAATTTTGCAACAAATTTTTGTGCAAAAATAAGTATATGCACTACTGAATTTGACTCCATTTTCTAACAAACATTTGTTAGTCGTTCGAAAAACATTTTTTGAACAATCGATGAATTGATGAAAGAATTTTTGTCGCCATTTTTTCGTCGAAATAATAGCGTAGATTCATCAGTCGTTGGCATCATAAAATGACTCAGATGTTCGTCGGAATAACGATGACAACTTCATTTATCCAATCACGAGGCAACTAAAAATGTAATTAAATGACCTTCCTCAAGTGCTCTAAACAACACCGGGGAGTTCCGCCGCCATTTCATGAAATGGGCAAGGAGTTAATATAAAGCCTTTAGCTATAGCAACTTCTTCGACCTTTTCAAGATTCGCCGATGGCCATTGGTCAAAATTGTGGACAAACACGCAATTTTTAAAAATATTTGTTGAAATGTACCATCATGGAGACTCTTGGCGATGACCACCGAAGCCAACCCATCAGTGAGAGATCAATCATCGACACAGGATAGAAAACTCACTCTAATAGTCCATGTCTTCGGCTAATGACTTTCGCTAGATAGATCCGTCGTCACAATCGATCCTGCTCTCTTAGGAGTTTTAAATAGACCTACACCATGTCATCGGGTATTCTGCGCGCATGCATGACCACAAAGCCAACCCATCGTGAGAGATCAATCATCGATACAAGATAGAAAAACTCCACTGATATTCATGTCTGATGACTTCATCAGCAAGATAGATCCAATGTCACACCGATCTGACCTCTTCAGGAGTTTTGAACATTGTTGGTTATCAACAAGACATTCTGAGGGTCTCGCCGATTAAACAAGTGTCTAAGAGCAAGTAAATAGATGGAACTTATTAATTTTCTTATTTTGGGTTTCTTTAAATCATAGAATAGATACCATCTTCTTGTGTATAATGTGCTTATATTCAAATTTGAATTCGAGACCAATTGTCATTGCACATTCCATTTTACTTGCACAGAGTATTCTATAAGCAATATATTGATAATGCCAAATGATTTATGGTGTTGTACAACTCTACCTATCATCACAGTTCTGTTGTTCCCCCTAGAGAATCTTGCAAAGACAAGTTTACAATACCAAGTCAAATAATATGAAAAAGACTTACTTCCATACAAATTAAATGATTATTCTCACAATGGCAATTGTCTAATCACAACAAAAATTCCATGAAATGTTATCCATGCTTCATAAGAGATGGTTGATCATACATACAGACTACAAGATGCATAGAAAAAGCATTACACTTGAGAACAACCAAGGGCTAACAAGGGAAGGAGCAGAAACATCTAGATTGTTATGAAACGTGAGAAAACAAGTAAGTAGTGTGAAGAGAACAGAGTTTCTTGTAGAACATATATTCTCTCACCTAATCAAGCTCTTGAAATCAACTTAAACAAAATTAAAATATCAAACAATGATGAGACATGTAATGAACTTCCAATATCCTATCTTTTCATTAATGCAGTAGGTAGGTAAAGGAGAAATAATTATAATTGCAATTATTCATAGTCTAGTAAATTATGTTTATAATTTGTGTTGAATGGACCCCGCTTTGTCATTGCACGCATCTAATACCATATTTTAATCCAGGTCTTAACTATCTCGATCTAAAGAAGCACCTTCACTAATCCATTTAAAGTACTATAAAATAAGGTAAGACTTTTACTTGAGAAAGATTGGGTACACTCTGTAGGATGTCTAACTATTTGGATTTATTGGAACATAGACACAACCCGCAACATATGAAGTAATGGATGACTACAAGTTAGTGAAATGGTCCTTAATATGTGAGTGGTTTGCAAATTGATTGGTAGAAAATAAGGTTACAAAAAAATCTATTACAAATATTATGAGACAATCTACTCAGAATCATCAACATGAAAAGTGCAAAGGAAACAGCCGAAAGCTAAGCATCTCTAGAGCCCAAAAACACATTCAAGAAACATAAAAAAGAAGAACAAAACCGTTTTGGATGAATACAAAATGGTGCCTTCAACAAGTGATTCATATGCTTTCACACCTGACAGGACATTAAGAAGATTTTAGTCTCCCTCTGTGAAATTAACTACTTATAGAATAAACCAAGAAACCAATATTATATACCTCCATGTCTAGTTGAGGGTAGGTATAAGAGAAAAAAATTCCCTCAATGCAATGCCGAAAACTATCAATGTGTGTAGGTTTGTATTACTCAAAATATCATTTCACTGCCTAAGGAAAAATACCAAAGTGATGTTTTAAATTTCAATCTTTACATAGGCTCCCTTATTGCTACACATGCATATACAAGCATTATTCGAGCTCTAAACTATTCAAATATTAAGGATTTAATTAGCTATAAGATGGAAAGTTGTTGTTTAGACATAATCCATCATCTTTACATATCTTTATTCACTCCTAGCGCTTCAGATAAATTTGTGTAAATGAGACAGAAATGTGAATCTTTTATGACAAAGAAAATTCTTAAAAGGAGGGGGGGAGAAAATGGTAGGGGGAAAGAGAATGCTTGAATGTATAGCAAAGTATAACATTTTGATCATTATAACAATAAAATGAATCTTAAGTTTGAAGCATTAGTATCATTTAGAACATTTATGATCAAGAAAGAATGTAAGTAGAGAAACTTTTGCATACCTGCAGATGGTACAAAATTTCATTCTTAAGTGGAAGCCTCCCATCAACAACAAGATCCAAATATCTGTGTATCTATCTCATTCGAGCCTCTAAACCCTTCAGAGCTGTCAATTTTTTCACTAACATGTTATGCACAAAAGTCAAATTTTAGAGTTATGTCACCACTAAAAACATAAGAAACGGAGATTTGAAACCAAATCCACACACAACACAATGTGGTATTCATACAAAGCCATACAAACAAACTAAACTCGGAACATTGGAATGGAAACAACTTCAAATTATGATGCAGAACATGGATTCAGGGTGTAAAGAATCATTTTTTTGCCACCATAGTGAAATTTAGCACTTTCTTTCATCACTTTTGCATATTGGACGATTAGCTTCAAGCGATGCATTTCTTATATTGAAAAGTGCATTACCTTATTGAGCTTCTCTTTGTTTTGAGTATAGTTTAATATTCTCTACTTAACAAGGCCAACCACGTGACAGTGGAAGCTCATTTGGCCCTCCCCGCCCCCCTCACATCTCTCTCAATTCCCCATACCCAATCATATAACATTAATCATTGATTCATCCATTAATAACATATAACATTCATTCATTCATCCATTAATAACATATAACATTCATTAATTAACATATTCACATTCATTCATTAACATATAATAATCATTCTTTCAGTTTTTACATATTATCAAAAATATGGTTGTCATGATATGATTGCAATCACTTTTTTTTTTTGTTTCTTTTTTAAAGCTACATAAAGCTAAAGTGGAGTATCATTTTCTAAATCAATATTTGTCCCCCCTTTAGTAGTTTTCCCCTCTACTCATGATCTTAATGCGCCTAGTCGTCCTCTCGCGGCGTGGGCCTTACTAAAGAGTGCATGCAATAACAAAGAAATGTTAAATTGATATGTTTTATTATTATTGTTACAAGTATTTCATTAATTAAAAGAACATTAGAGTGGTTCTCTTTCCCTGATGGGTCCACATCATATTCCTAAACTTTTGTTATAGACTCATGCTCAACATGCTGAACACCCTCTAAATCTTGATCTGTAGTTGAAACACAAAAGGTTACATTAATTAATACACCAATTGAAATTAAATATGTTTAAAAGAACATTAGAGTGGTCATCTTTACCTCATGGGGCCACATCATGTTCCTAATCTTCTCTAGCCTGATCATGCTCAACACGTTGATCACGCTCTACATGCTCTAAAGTTGAAACATGAAAGGTTACATTAATTAATATACCAATTGCAATTAAATATGTTTAAAAGAACTTTAGAGTGGTCCTCTTTACCCAATGGAGCCACATCATGTTCCTGATCTTCTCTAGCTGATCATGCTCAACATGTTGATCCAGCTCCATGCTCTGAAGTACCCGGGATGCACACCATGACCTTCATGCAGGGTTTACATTGCTCCACCTCGCAAAGCTACATTCCAATGTCGTAATGCGGTATCATTGCTTGAATGTTTTAAAGAACAAATAGGCATCAATTGCTTTGTAATTTGGAAATTAATATTGAATAGATTGCGCGGTATTTATTTTTAAATAAACTTTATTGGTTTATTTACACCGTGTCGAGATCGTGGAAGATTGTGTTTTCCAGTCAAGACTCTTAGGCATTCAACCCGCGACTCCATAGCCTTTATAGAAGGGAAATCTTGAGGTCCACCTCTTAAACATGGGAACTACTGTTGAATTGAGCCTACATTTTTGCATAAGATCATGAATTTTGCTTCTATGGTGTGATAAAACGAAATTGTTTTCAATTTATTATTTGGATACAATATTTCATTTATTGATACTTACAATTCGTGCGGCTAATTTCATATAACCACCAGAGCCAAGTTTGTGTTGTCCGTGTTTTTCTAGTCTTGTCTTTGTTGCCTTCAATGTGTCAGGTAGCCTATGAAAAGTTTGAAATACATTAGATTATGTAAAAATAAAGAGTAATCAGTATATAATTGCATTGTTGATAGTATCACATACCTTCCTTGGCCCGGTGGTGTCTTTTCTTTTTTCTTTTCAGCCTTCTCCTTTCCATCCGACACTAGGTCCTTCCACTCCCTCTCTGGAATCATGGGGGGATGCTCGAACTTTTTTTTCTTCTCTAAATGTGACCTATATTGGTCCCTCACATACTTTAGATAGGTACCAGCTTTCTTAAGGACCTTGGTTCGATTGAATGTTTTATCACCGAAGAGCACAACTAAACGGTTAATGAGATCATCTTTTAAATCTTGATTTTGGGCATTCCACCGTGTACGTATGGTGGGCCCGAAGAGCTCCAATGTAATATCACTTAGAAGTTTATAAAAAAAATCATTTCCTACAAAATGATCATGGGATCAATAGTCTAAAAAGAGCGATCAATAAGTAAATTTCCATTGAATTATATATAATAATAATTAAAACATTTTAAAGTACCTGGGACCTTCTCTATCTTTATGGGAACAAAATCCTCGGTCACCACAAATTTTACCGGCAATGTTTCCGTACTAGTAATAGGGGAAGATCCATGAAATGCTGCTAAAATATCACCAATACTAGTGGCCTCTGCATCCCCAGGTACATGTCCTGACGCATGTTCTGGCATGTGTTCACTACCAGAGGGTGCACTAATGGATGCCTGCATGCTATGTGTTGCCGACGTTTCAGACGACAATATAGGCACAAATGATGGGGTCAGATGATGTGATGTATGCATAGGAAGATTAGGATGGAAACTTGTACCAACCCCTACTCCTCAGGCAGCACTTGCAGTACCCTAATCATGGCCAGGAGCATCATGAGGACTCAAAAAATCCTGTAAAAACAACACATATTTTAGTTCATGACATAAAAGAGTACAAAATATAAAACCATGAATGAACTTATGTTATAATTAAAGACCTCATGACAACTTACTTGCAAGTTTTGTGATCTCTCAATCAATATTTTAACCGTCTCTCTTATCTCATCTGTTTGAGGCACTATGAATAACAACTTACACTTTCATTGCATTTCTTTGGGTCTTCCTATCATATCAAGAGGATTGTTAAATAAGTCGCATGTCATCATCACATATTATTGAGTGCACCTCCTATGGATACCTCGCTCACTGTTGGTGCCTTTCCCCGGACAATACGACCGCAACAAGAATATTAAAAACATTATCAAAATTAACCCAATAAACTTATGAAAAACATAATAATAAAACATTTGTCAGACTAATTTGTACAATTACAATGAGGTAAACCTATCGGGTAGCGCCTAAAGATACATCATAATTTGTGCTCGGGCCGAGCCTTCTCCACGCATCAATGTCCCACCGCAGGACAAAAATTAAATATAAAAAAACATTACCGAAATGAAACCAATAGACTTACGAAAAAAACATAAGAATAAAATGGTATATTGGAGTCATTAATTGGAGGTTGGGTAAAATGGTACATAGTACGTACCATCCCCATAGTAACTATGTTTATAACTAAGCGATTCAAATTGTAATCGATTAGCAACTCTTCCCCTGCAATTATTAATTTTATCACACATACAAATACACAGTTTCCCTCGCGCGCCTGGAATATGAAATTGGGTTGCTTATTTGTTGACCCAGGTCGTGTACTATTTATAAACCCTGCAGTATTCCCTGATGCTTTTGGCCTTCCATCAATGTACATAGCCACTCCTTTATTTTGATCCTTATCTTTTAGCTATATATAATTTGCTGACAGTGCATACCTATGCATACTTCGTGTATATCGAACCAGTTGCATCCAATCTTTTTAACTCTAACAGGGTCTGACATAATCCATCAATTTAGTAACTTTGTCATAATAGACCTTTATGCCATCCATGAAAAATAGGCCCAAACCATGTAATGACAATGGTGCTATGCGATATATCCTCTCATTGACACAAAAATCAATGTTTATTGGAGGAAGTTCCTTGGGTACGCATTGTTTATGTAGATGTTTGTACCTCAAGGGCACCTCAACGTTGCCTATGCTCTCATTATCATAAGAAAAAAGCTGGTGACTATGTTGAATGAACAGGATTACCGATAGTTGAGATCCACGGTTGCCCGCCATCGCGTGATCAGAAGTTGCGAGGTCTTTATCGATCACGATATCACGGGCAAGCGCCACATGGATTTCCTTGGCAATGCATAGTATGGTGTGCCCTTATTGCCATGATGGAGATCATGTCAGTTTGTTTTGAAGGCAGCCGTTTGATCATCTGACCAAAGTGAAGGATCGACGACTAGTATTTGAATCTGCATCAAATGCAATTACAAGGTTCTATTTTGTAATTTCATATTTTTGTTTAGCCCTCCTAGAGAACTAAAAACTCAAGATTGCAGTTGCCCTCCTAGAGAACTAAGTGTTGAAGAGAGCCAAGATACAGACACTAGATAGATGGCATATAGGTCATTTGTAGCAGACAATGAATTTTGATATACAGAGACTCAGATGCATGTATTTTGATGGAGTAAATGAAGATATCTAAGTTGTGGATTAAGATTTTGGTATTAGTTGTTTGTTAAATTTATGCAATTATTTGATTGTCTCCATTCTAATGCTTCTCTATTGTTTAAATTGATATAACAAGTTTATACTCAGTTTATCATTGTACATTTACTATATATGTGTGATCTGGTTATCCGGTTCTCTAAAGTAGGGATTAAAATCTTTTAATCAATCACAGCAATTGGGAAGTGTTACTTGGATTAATAAGAAGAATCACATAACTAGAGTTGTCATTCTATCTCAAGAAGAGTTTGTCAATTATTCACTTGCACGTTTACACAAGTTGTAAACAATTTATGTGCCTGACATTTTGAATTATTGCCATTATTGAAATCCACATTTGTAGATATTCATTAGACTCCATATACCCAATAAGACACTAGTCTCCCCTTGTATTATTTTATAATTTTCATTATTCTTATTTATTTTACATTTACATTTACAAATACACATACATATGCATTTACTATTTTCATTTATTTCTCATGTAGTTAAATAGTTTGATCGATTTCATATTATATGTGTTGAAGACTTTAGAATTTCAATTACATTAATTTATGGATATGTTGTATCTATAACACTACAAAACCATATTCTCTTTGCATTTACACTTGCATTTAGAAATACACATTTATACACATAGATATAGATTTCTTTAATGATATGTTGCATTTATTGTTCTAGGAGAGCATCCAGTAATTGCATTTACATTTACATTAAAAAATACATATACATACATGCATGCATACATATATATGTGTGTGTGTGTGTATGTATATAATTTATATTCAGTGTTTAGAAACAACCCATTAGGTCTGCACATGGATAAAAATTCATAAAATTAGATCTCCTATACATATTTTGGTTAAACCTAGGCTTGAACCTCTCATTTCACATGATTTTCTTCACAAAACTCTTGAGGACAGCAGCTATACCTTCTTAATTTCTCATCCTATGCCCTATTCATGCATCCTACAATTACAACAGTATCCATGGGGCCTCTTACACAAGCTACATTAATCACAAAAAGTGTAAGAGCCCCTTTATATCATGTTTGGACTACAAAACCCTCAAAAATAGGGTAACTCAAATTATGATTTGTTGGTGAGTTGTATGGACAAAATCATTAGCACCAGCTCATTCTTGGAGTATTTTGAAAGAGAAGCGAATTAGGTGGTAGTTAAGTACAAACCTTATAGTGTCAAGGTGAATGAGGTGATCAATTTTGATTGGCCAACTGATGAAGAGTACCAGAAATGGGTAAATGTATATTTAACTGAGGAAGAGTGAAAAGGAGTAGGCTGCTAACAGTTGACAAATTAGCTATTGCAGTTACAACAAATTCCATTTATTTTTTTTCGTGATAGTCTAGGTGCAGAATTCTTGAAGTTTTTTGTTGTTGCATCAACCATTCTCAGTGGGCACAATGAACACGAAGATTCTCTGGGGAGATTGTTGTTGTAACAAATTTTTGTCCAAATATCACAAGGCGGTCCAATTGGCTGGTGACACGTGTGCTTTCTGGCCCGATGCTTGTTTGCTCCTTCTTTTTCTATAAGAAGGATTTCAAGGTCATAAGTACAGGTTAGCAAGTTAGATATTTTTGGTCGAGTCTAGATGAAGTTGCAGAGCAAATTGTAAAGTTTGATGGTTTTAGGGAAAATGCAATTTAGGTTTTGAGTCATTCTATAGTAGGTTTTGAATTCATGGAGATTTGATGTTTTATGACAGTACTGGCATTTGAATTGATAAGATTAATTCAAACTCATGTCTCTCCATTGTACAAGCATATCTGAATTTTGAATAAAATGATCAAGGGTTGTTTCGTTCATCTCACTGTTGTGGTATGTATGATTCTTGTTTTAGCTTTAATTCAAGGAATTAATTAAAATGCTTGAATGGGATTGTAGGTGGATATATTTTGTATAAGGATTTGATTAGTATTGGGTTAGAATACATATTGATGAGATTGTAAACCAATGTTATCAAGGATCTTATATGTTATGTGTTAAATCTATCATAAACCCTTAGATGCTTATAAATTTGACTCCTCCAATGGATATATGGCACTGATCTAAGTTGTACTTATTCGTATGGTTTAGTACATTTGTTTTCCTTTACCTATAGCTTGCTACAAATTGCAAATAAATGACTATCTTATACTGTGAAATGTTGTTGTAGTTATCTCATGCTCCAAATAGTTGATATTATTGATAAACAGCCAATTCTATTCGATATTATCCTATTATGTTGAGCTATTAAATGACATTATCTGCTGTTTTTAATGTTGTTTATGATGATGGTGCAGAGGTTGTAAACGCATTAAGGGATCACCCTCCTGGGTCTTGCTGAGCCCAAAGTGTAGGAGGTCTTTAAAATCCTTGTCAGTTGGTCCAGGTCCTTCGAGCTGCCCTTTATTGGAATTGGAAATTCCATAGGTAGATTAGAAGATCAACCTGCTTACCGTAAAAACAACCAACACCTTGCATATGTTTGTGGTGAAGGTATTAAAGAAGAATTGTACGCCTCTATTTCCATTCATTAGATCTACCTTAGCCTAGCATATACTTGGATTAAGTCTACAATTGCTTCAGACTCATGCGATGAAGGCTATGTGTGATGAAATCCTAGACCTCAACCAAGATCTGGGTAGATTATGGGAGTTTTTCCAAGACCTGAGGCTAGTCGATAAAAAATTGAAAGACTAAGCTATTTTATTTTTTCTGTCTTATCTTATACCATTTTACGAGAATGGGGGTGCCAATGTACGAGAACATCTTTGGAAACTAGGCATGAAAATTGCAGGTTAAAGAGAATATAGGTGCCAAACTTACAGTATTCATTACCCCTTGGTCGTCGATTTTCCCTGAGTTCCCTCAACCTCGTCCTCGGTGCTGGTATTGACCTTGTTTTCACTCCTCCAAACTCTTCCTCGGCGCTGATATTGGCCTTGTTTTCACTCCTCCAAACTCTTCGTCAATGTTGGTATTGACCTTGTTTTAACTCCAAACTCTTCCTTGGTGCTAGAATTGGCCTTGTTTTCACTACTCCAAACTCTTCCTCAGCGCTGGTATTGACCTTTCACTTCTCCAATTTGACGAGCTACAACCTAGTTTTGTTAGGTTTTATAGTATGTTAATTAAATTGAAAATTTTGGTGCCATTTAGCTAGGTTTTAATATTCTACAATAGTTAAGTATATATTGTTATGCTTCTACATAATAAATACATAATTATTCAACTTATTATACTATATATTATATTCTTTAACAAAATTATTAAATACATATAAAATTATTATACTAATAATTAATAATAAGTATATTTTTATATAATACAAAATATAATTAATATAATATATATTTACTATAATAGTATTATATATTATCATGAGAGAGAGAAACTAAATTTTGATTGGTTGTTTCATGTCAACAATCCAAGGATGGCATGTTTCCTTGGGGAGTTATGCTCAAGGTAGCATGCCATTTGATTAAAGATGTGATAATTCTCCTTTAAGACCTCTTCAATGTACCCATTGCACACTTAAGGAGACAAAGATAAATAAAGGGAAGAAAATATAGAGAGAGAGGGAGATAATGACAAACATACAAATAGAAAGGGAGACAAAGAGATTTAGAGAGGTAGAGAGATAAATAGATAAGGATGAATAGATAGAGATATAGGGAGGGTGATTGATATATCTCTCCTTGCCGCTCTTTATATCTCTATATCTCCCACTATCTATGTCACTCCCTCTTCCCCCCTCTATCTATTGAGGTATCTCTCCCTCTCCCCAATTTCTCTCTCATTCACTCCATCTCTCCCTCCATCTCTCCTACTCTATATCTCTATCTCTATTTCTCTTTTTATCTCCCTCCCACTCCTCTCTCTATCTCTTTCTATCTATATCCCTCCTCTCTTCTCTATCTCCTTCTCTATCTCACTCATCTCTCCTCCCTATCCCTCTTCTTGTCCATCGACTTCCTCTATCTCCACCTTCCTTTCTCTCTTCCCATATATTCTCCATCTCTTCTCTCTCCCATATATTCTTAATCTCTTCTCTCCCCATCTATCTCTATCTCCCCATATATTAACTAAGAAGCCATGCAAGCATATAATAGTATATTTTGTTAAAACTATAATAGTTTTTTATTAAACTATAAGTAACACTTATCTTTCTAATGTCAAGCCTTCTTATAAAAATAGTGTTTTATTAAACTATAAGTAGATTATTGTCACCACTCTTCATTCAACATGAAATGTCAAATGTAGCAATTATTTTGTTGCTTTTGTCAAGTTTCATTAACCAAGCTATTTATTGGGTTGAATAAAGTTGTGTTATGACCCTTCATCTCTTTAAAATAATTAGACAATATTAGCGAGATCAGGAAGGGGAGAAAACTAAACTCCTTCAAAATAGGGGTAGTTGTGGGTTTGTTGGTTTTATTTGTATACTATATACTTAGTTCCTCTAGGATAAATAAGTCACTTTAGATCATTTTCTCAGTTGTGTATCCTAACTAATATAGAGTAAGATTTTTCATTTTAATTGACTACTACATAATAGTTTGTGTGTTGAAAGAGTTGTTTCCATTCTTTGTAGTTTTTACATTGGAATACAAATCATATTTAATTTCATGCCAATATACTCTTTTCATAAAGATATTTGTTTGAAATAAGTGCTTCATAACCCATCTAATCAAATCATAATTAACCTATCAAAAAGGCAATAGGAATTTTCTAAAGAAAAGAACACTTGACCCAATCATAAGTGTATGGCCTTTGTAGAAAGGAGTGATCCACCCTAGCAATAAAAACTACCTGATTTAGACCTAGGTATGTGCAGGATCATGATGGGCCAAAAAGTGGCAACATGAAAAAAGTAGTGTTTGGAACTTGCCAAAAAATGCGAAAATCCTAAGTTGACTTTTTTTTTTGGGTTGGGTGTCAGTACATTGCTCCATAGCAATGCCTAAGCCAAAGTACTACAAATCAGATATCCGATTCAAATCGGATATCCAATTCGTGTCTAATATCTAGTTTGAAAAACATTTTAAAATGTAATATTTTGGTGCTATAAATTGGATATCCAATCTAAATCGGAAATCCAATTTTTTCACACATATACC